>VDFB02333178.1:0-70192 GCA_007258455.2 Sequoia sempervirens | reverse complement strand
TTGTTATACAAAGCACCATCTCTAATGAGAAGTTGGCATGACATGATAAAAAACCTCAAGTCTCTCATGCTCCCAACCTCTGATATAGTTCTTTTATACTTTATCCATTTAATGTTGCATATGAGTCTTTTGATGTACTAGATCAAGTGTAGCAAAGATGGCCCCAAAAACAAAAAATTTAGAAGAGATGATAAAAAAAAAAATTCAGACTCAACTGAAAATTGTGTTTTTTACAATGTGATCAAATTATTATTATAATAGGGAGAATTAGAATTATGGCGTAGTTCTCTGCGTGTCGAGCTAGGGCATTTGCACCCTAGCTCATTCCAGTTTTTCTTCCTGGGTTTGCGTTGGGTGCGGTGGGCATTTGTTTGTGTACAGGGGGGTCCATTTGGTTATGTGATTGCCAGGTAGAGTTTGGAGGGTGCTCGGCAGTCGGGTTTCTTCCTCTGCTCACGGCCAGCCTTTGTTTTCCTATAGCGTTTGGTGGCTGCGGCCTGTGGCTTGTGAAGATTGTTGTGGCATGTGTGGGCTTAGAGTGCTCAGTGGTGTGTGGTGTGGCAAAAGGTGGGGTTTGGGGTGAGGTAAGGTGCATGGGTGGTGTGTTGGGGTTGTGGGGTTGGGTGATACAGCTAATCGTTTTGTGTTCCCTCCTTTGAGGAGGTGTAGAGTTGTTCCTTTGGGGCTTCTGTGGGCTTGAATGTTAGATTAGGGTTCTTTTCCTCTATGCTACAAGGGAATTCTTCTAGGGTTTTCCCCCAAAATGGACTTCCACTCGGCGTTGGGTTCGAAACCATCTCTATAGGGCTCGAAGGTTTTTGATAATAATCTTTTTCAGTGGAACCTAAAAAAGTTGTGACGGGATTGGCAAGAGGGCCTAGAATTATGAAGATTAATGGATGCCTCGAACAGTGTAAAGAGAGGCCAAATGTAGTCATTCTGATGGAGATGCTGGCAGAGGATATCGATTATTTCTCAAGGCATTATCTTTATTGCAAATTCTTGGGTTTGAAAATTTCTTTGCAATTCTTGGATTCATGGGCTCAAAGGACTTGGATGCCTGAGGGGGAGATGGAGATCTGCCTCTTGGAAAATAATTATTTCATGGTCACTTTTGACTGCATGGGTGAATCGGAATAGGGTTTTTGAAGGGGCCCCGTATTTTTACAACCAGGTGGGCTTGTTCATTAAGCCATGGCATGTTGGTTTCAACTTGGTGGAGGAACTTCCGAATCGGGTTCCTGTTTGGGTTCATCTTCCAAGGCTCCTTATGGAATGTTGGCACGAGGATGTGTTGCACTTATTAGCTTCAAAGCTGGGAAAACCTGTGGGTTCATCACAACATACACAATTCAAAAAGGTAATGACTTTTGCTCGATTCTGTGTAGAAATTGACTTAAGTAAGCCATTTCCAGACTCTTTGGAAGTAAGTGCAGGAGATTATTCATGGGTGCAGCAGCTTGATTATGAAATGTTACCTTTCTGTTGTCGTTTCTATCATGAGTACGATCACCTCCAGCGCAGATGTCCAAAGGCCAAGCCTTTGGAGGCTCAATCTCCTCAGCCTTCAAATAATCCACCCAGAGTGGATAATGGCAAGGGTCCCATTCAGGGTTTTGGTGGTAGGGAAGATGGTTTCACTTCTATTAGAGGCTAAAACAAAAATAAAGGTCATAAAAGGACTTTGAAGGACAGGAAGGAAGAGGATACCTTCAATAGATTCGAGGTGTTGGAAGAACTTAGCCAATAGGAGGTGAACCCGAGATTTTTTGATCTAGATCATGGGACTTTGAATATGGATCAGCATGGCCCTTCGGTGGAGGAAATGCTTACTTCTCAACAGGAGGGGGTTACGAGAGTGCAATGCATAAAGGAGGTTGGGAATGATCCTGGGCAGGCAAAGCTCAATTAAGAGATGCTTATGGTTCTGCATGTTGATGGGACTTTGGACCTAGGACAGATCGGCAGATGGGGGTTCAGGATGCATCGGGTTGTAGTTTTGAGGCAGGGAAAGATAGTGCGGATAAGGCTCACCTCTTGCAAAAGGTAAGTTCGGAGGTGGGGAAGAAGAATTTTAAGTTGTCCTCTTAGTTGGGTATTTTACAAAAATATCTTAAAAAGGGGGGGCCAGAGAAAACTTCTAAGCTGGGTAGGAAGAAGGATGTGGAAAAGATTAAGATTATTGGGGAGACTTTGGTGGAGTTGGGGTCAGTCAAGACTCTAGATTCACATTTTTCCTCTCCCTTGAAATGATAGTTCTTTCTTGGAATGTACGAGGCTTGAACAGTGGCCCTAGAAAAAAAGTTGTTCGGGATTTGATTAGGCTTCATTCACCTGATGTTCGTTTTCTCTAGGAGACTAAGCTCTCTATGGAAGGTATAATGAATTTAGCTCCTAAGTTATGGAGGAATGGTGATTTCCAATGCACTGGGGGTCAGGGGTCTTCTGGTGGGGTGGCATGCTTTTGGAATCAGTGGAAGATCTGCCCCCAATGGTGGGGGTCTTTTAAATCCTCCCTTTCCATGGTGGCTTCTTGTTTTATTTCTGGGGAAACTGTTCTCCTCTCCAATGTGTATGTGTCGGTGGAGTTGCAGGGTAAGCACCTCTGGTGGTCCAACATTCATTTAGTTTGTAGCCTTTTCCCTTACCATCCTTGGATTATTGGAGGTGATTTTAATGATATCATGGAGCTTGCAGAGAAGCGGGGTGGTACTGCTAGGCTGGAGGCTTCGGCGTTGCTGCTCCAGGACAATATCTTTGCTCTACATCTTGTGGATATCAAGCTAGGTAATGGTCTATTTACATGGAATAATAGGAGACCTAGAGATGCTTCTATTTCAGAGAGACTTGATAGATTCTTGGTGTCTAGGTTTTGGTTGGGGGACAGGTGGAGGATTAGTTCTGAAATACTGGATGGTCGAGGTTTTGATCATTGGCCAATTAAGCTGGTGGCTAAAATGCCTCAGTGGTGTGCTAGATAGACCTTTAAGTTTCAACTCATGTGGCTCAGGGATGAATCTCTCCATGATTTGTTCCCTAGCTGGTGGGATCTTGGGAAGCCAACTTATGGCATTGCTATGTACACTTTCTCAAAGAGGCTCCAGTATGTTAAGTACAGGTTAAAAAGATGGAATAGGCAACATTTTGGTAATTTGTTTCAAGAAAAATAGAAAGCTCAGGATTATCTTGATCTAATTACTAGTTAGATTCGTGATCAAGGCCTCTCGGAAGAATTGAGTTTGTTAGAGATTGTTGCGACTAAAGAGGTTGAGGAATGGGAGTTAAGAGAAGAACTTTTTTGGAAACAGAAGTCCTGTATTGAATGGCTTCAGGCTGGTGATAGGAACACTGATTTTTTCCATAACTTAGTTAAGGATCGGAGGCAAGGTAATGCTATTTATTTTCTCTTGCTATCTGATGCAGAAATTTTTTCCTCTTCTGCTTCTATATTTGTTGAATGCATTCAGTATTTTTCTGCCTTATTCTCTGAGGATTCGCCTCTTGCAGAGGAGGATGAAGCAAGGATTTTAGACTGTATCCCACAGCTGGTGACTAATGAAATGAATGAATCATTGCTCTCTCCTATTTCCTTGTCAGAGCTTGAGAATGTTGTGTTCCAGATGAAGAAAGGAAAAGCCCCTAGGCTTGATGGATTTCCTGTCAAATTTTTTTAAGAGTTCTGGGAAGTGGTTAAATTGGACCTCTTAGAGGTTGTTCAGGAATCCTTTATGCATAAACAAATGTTTAAGTCTATGAATGCTACTTTTTTAGCTCTTATTCCAAAGAGGGAGGGGGCTAATTCTCTAGATCTTTTTAGGCCTATTGCACTATGTAATGTGGTGTATAAAATTATTACCAAGTTGATTGTGGAAAGGTTGAAAACTTGGCTTGGTGGGTTAATCTCTAAGGAGCAGGGGGTTTTGTTGTTGGCAGGAAGATCATGGATGGGGTTGTTATTGCGGCTGAGACCATCCATTCTATGAAATCCTCAAAATAAAAGTCGATGTTTATCAAGTTGGACATGGCCAAAGTGTATGATCGTGTTAAGTGGAGCTTTCTCTTTAAAATTCTTGGAGCTTTTGGCTTTGCTGAGGATTGGATTGATTGGGTAAGGAGTTGTGTCACTTCTTCCTTTTCGGTGCTTATTAATGGTGATCCCACTTATTTGTTTGGTGCTTCTAGAGGCCTCAGGCAAGGAGATCCCATGTCTCCCTACTTATTCATCCTTCTTGCAGATGGCCTGGGAAGGCTCATTCGTGCTCAAGTTGCTAGTGGCTCGCTTTAGGGCTGGATTTGGGGAAATGGCATTCCCCTGCAATCTCATCTTCAGTTCGTTGATGATACTACCTTGATGGGTAGGGCAAAGGTTGAGGAGGCTCTCCACTGGCGTAGTGTAGTAGATAGTTACTTGGTAGCTTCTGGGCAATGCATTAATGAGGGGAAGCCCTTCATTTATTTCTTCCATACTCCTAAGGTTATTCAAAGGAGAATTACTGGTATTCTTCGTTTCCAGATTGGTTTGCTTCCTTTCTCCTACCTTGAAATCCCTTTTGCCATTCGTTCTCTCCCCAAAAGGTTTTGGCAAGAGACTCTTGACAAGTTTCAAAGATTGGTCAATCATTGGACTTGCAGGTGGCTTTCTTCAGTAGGTAGAGTGACTCTTCTAAAATCGGCGGTCCGGGCTCTTCCTCTTTATAGATGCTTTGTTCTTTCTGCTCCTTCAAGTTTTGTTAAAGACTTCAAGAAATTGTCTCATTAGTTTCTGTAGGCTGGCAATCTTCTTCATAGAAAATGGATTTTGGTGAGGTGGGATGTTGTTTGTAGGCCAAAGAAGGAGGGGGGTCTTGGTCTACGACAAATGGATTTGAATGGGTAGGCCTTGGTTGCTAAGTTGTATTGGTGTTGGTGCTCACAACAACACATGTTGAGGGCTAAAATTCTGACCTTCAAATATTTGGGAGTAGTGGAAAGTACGGAGGTTGTTAGATTCAGTATGGAGGGAAAAGGTTCTATGATCTAGAGTACCCTTAAACGGGGTGCCAAGCTGGTTAAGCAGGGTCTTTTTTTGATTTGTAATGGGGGTTGGGATGCTCTCTTTTGGCATGATTCTTGGGATGGACATCCACCCATTGTGTCCTCTCATCCCCACCTCCACGATTTGTGCTAGGTTTTTGAGGTGGCGGATTGGTGTCATGTGGTTGACTTCAAATCGCAAAATTATTTGGGTCAGATTTATGTGTCCAGATGGAAGGACCCCTTGGATTGGCCTCATGGTGGTGTGGTGGAGGATCGTCAAGAGCTTGCTATGATTTTATCAGGTCATGTTTGCAACTCTCTCTAGGGGAGTGATGTGCTTGCTTGGGGTCCAGATTTGAAAGGAAAATTTTCTGTGGCCTTGGGTTATCAGGTTTTGGATAAACAGGTTTTTGGGAGCTCCCAGGTTACTTGGTGGAAGCATGTTTGGAATAAATTTTCTTGGCCTAAGTGTAACTTTTTCTCTTGGCTCGTGGTCCAAGGTAAGTGTCTTACTTGGGACAATCTTTGGAAATGGGGATTCCAGGGCCCCTCCATGTGTTTTCTATGTGGTCAGCATGAAGAATGCTTATCGCATCTCTTTTTTTAGTGTTCTTTTGTTAAGACTATCTAGCATTATTGGTGGAATCTCTGGAGATTACCATGTTTCCGTGTTTCTTCTTTGGAGGACTTTTGGTTGAGACAGGGATCTTCTCCTGCTAGAACCTTTTTTCTTAAAATTGCTTGGAGCATTGGTCCTAGTTTGATTGTTTGGAAAATCTGGTTGGAGCATAACAAAAGGATTTTCCTAGATAAAAAAATTGCTCATGGGGCAACTTTGGAGAAAAATTCTGGGGGCTCTGCAGGAGACTTTGACTGCAAAGTGTGACTTGTCTGTGTCGATTGATCTTGGGTAATTAGGTGTTGTTAATGCCCTGGGTCTTGTCATAGGGGACAAGAGTATTGGGAGAAAAGTGCATTGTAGGCATGGGCACGTGAGGGTTGCTCGTGAGGGCTTTTGGTGTCCACCGACTCTAGGGGAGCTAAAAATCAATACGGATGGGTCATCCAGAGGTAATTCTGGGCATGCTGGGGTTGGTGGTATTGGGCGAGATAGCCTTGGAGTGGTGGTTTTTTTCTTCTCTATGTATCATGGCTTGCAAACTAATAACCTTATGGAGGTGAGTGCTATTCTCATGGAGTTGGAGCATGCGGTTGGCCTCAGATGGTAGTGGATTGTTTGTGAATCTGATTCTTAGGTGGTAATTGAGTTGTTGAATAAGCAAAATTTGGAGGATGTGAATTGGCAGCTTGCTATGGTTATCAGGCAGATTATTTCTATTTGTTCTTCTTTGGATTCCATTATTTTTTGTCATATTCCATGGGAGTGGAATAGGGCAGCTGATGGGCTGGCTAGATGGGTGTCAGAGAGGACTGATTCTTGGCATGTGGATGACTGGGGAAATATTCCCGAGGACATGGCACCTGTTCTTGAGGAGTGGGTTGTGGAAGATATGCGGTGTGTTTTGGGTGTGAATTAATTCTTGTTTTGTTGGGCCCCATTGTGGCTTCTTCTTCGGACTTTGTAATGTTGTTCTAATGCAATAAAAAATTTACCCTCTTTTTTAAAAAAAAAATTATTATTATAACACCTTGTTTTCATTATCACTTTGATATGTATACAATTTGAAATGTTCCTTTCAAATCTTGAATCTAATTTTGAATCAGTCATAAAACTAGCAAATATATAACCTATATATAAAATACGCCGAGATGTATCTCGAGGCGTTGAATTTTTTCAACTTTATTTTTTATTAAAGTTGAATGATGAAAAAATTAAATGCCTCGAGATACATCTCGGTGTATTTGATATATAGGTTATATATTTGCTAGTAGTAGCCGCAACGTGCCTAACACATTGAATAAATTAATATTTTTAGGGTTATGATTAGAGTTAGCATTTAGGATTAGAGTTTATATCATGGTTAGGTTTACCATTAGGGTTAGAATTTGCTTTAGATTTATTATTATGATTAGGGTTAGGGTTTAGTATTAAGGTTGGGTTTATGGTCATAGTTAGTATGAGAATTATGTTAGGGTTAGGGGTAGAATTATGGTTAGGGTTAGGGTTTGGATTATAATTATAGCAGGTTTTAGTTTAGGAATAAGGCTTTGGTTAGTGTTAAGGGTAGGGTTGGAATTACTATTAAGGTTTGGATTGGAATTATAATTAAGGGTAGGGTATGGACTTATATTTGGTCAGGGCTATGGTTTGGGTTAGGGTTAGGGTCAAGGTTAGGATTAAGGTTAAGATTAGCATTAAAGAGTTAGGATTTGGTCTACGATTATGATTATGGTGATGGTTAGGGTTTAGACTTATGATTAGGGTTATAGTTAGCATTAGGGTTTAGTGTTAAGGTTTAGTGTTATGCCTAACCCTAACCCTAATAGTAGCACTAACCTGAATCCTAATCCTAATTCTATTTATAACCCTAATCCTAATTTTATCTCTAACCCTAATCCTAACCCTATCTATAACCCTAACCCTAACCCTAATCATAATCCTAACATAAACACCAACCCCAATCCTAATCCTAATTCTATCTCTAACCCTAACCCTAACCCTAACCCTAAAACTAATTGCAACACTAATTCTAATTCTATCTCTGACCCTAATTATAACCCTAATTCTAACTTTATCTTTAACCCTAACCCTAATCCTAATCCTGATCCTAAACCTAACCCTAATCTTAATCTTAAACCTAACCCTAATTAATTTAATATTGACTCCATCATTTCCCTAACTCTAACCTTAACCCTAATTAAACCATCTTAAGTCTATTTGAACCCTAACCCTAATTGTGCCATAACCCTAACTCTAATTGAACTCTAATTGTAACCTAACCCTAATCCCAATCCTAAACCTAACCCTAATTAATTTAATTTTAACTCCATCAAAGCCCTAACTCTAACCTTAACTCTAATTAAACCATCTTTAGTCTATTTGAACCCTAACCCTAACTATAATTGAACTTTAGCCCTAACTTTGAAAGACATTTCTCCCCTCATAGAAAAAACCTCAATCCTAATCCAAATTCTATCTCTAACCCTAACCCTAACCCTAATGTTGGTTGTATCTCTAACCTAACCCCAACTAATCCTAACCCTAACCCTAATCTGGGCAATCCTAAACCTAAACCTAATTAATTTAATTTTGACTCCATCATAACCCTAACTCTAACCTTAACCCTAATTAAACAATCTTATGTCTATTTGAACCCTAACCCTAATTGTGCCATAACCCTAACTCTAATTGAAATCTATCCCTAACTTTGAAAGACATTGCTCCCCTCACAAAAACCTCAATCCTAATCCTAATTCTATCTCTAACCCTAATTTTATCTTTATGCCTAACCCTAACCCTAATATTAGCATTAACCTGAACCCTAATCCTAATTCTATTTCTAACCCTAATCCTAATTCTATCTCTAACCCTAACACTAACCCTAATACCAACCCTATCTATAACCCTAACCCTGATCCTAATCATAAGATCATAATCCTAACATAAACACCAACCCCAATCCTAATAATAATTGTATCTCTAACCCTAACTCTAATTGAACTCTAATTGTAACCTAACCCTAATTCCAATCCTAAACCTAACCCTAATTAATTTAATGTTTACTCCATCATATCCCTAACTCTAACCTTAACCCTAATTAAACCATCTTAAGTCTATTTGAACTGTAACCCTAATTGTGCCATAACCCTAACTATAATTGAACTTTATCCCCAACTTTCAAAGACATTGCTCCCCTCACACAAACCTCAATCCTAATCCTAATTCTATCTCTAACCCTAACCCTAACCCTAATGTTGGTTGTATCTCTAACCTAACCCCAACTAATCCTAACCCTAACCCCAATTCTATCTCTAATTCTAACCTTAAACTACTTTTAACCCTAACCCTAACCTTAATACTAACCCTAATCCTAATTGTAACTCTAACCCTAACCCTAATCCCAATACTAAACCCGACCCTAATTAATTTAATGTTGATTCCATCATAGCCCTAACTCTAACCTTAACCCTAATTAAACCATCTTAAGTCTATTTGAACCCTAACCCTAATTGTGCCATAACCCTAACTCTAATTGAACTCTAGCCCTAACTTTGAAAGACATTGCTCCCCTCACAAAAACCTCAATCCTAATCCTATTCTATCTCTAACCCTAATTTTATCTTTATGCCTAACCCTAACCCTAATATTAGCACTAACTTGAACCCTAATCCTAATTCTATTACTAACCCTAATCCTAATTCTATCTCTAACCCTAACACTAACCCTAATCCCAACCCTATCTATAACCCTAACCCCTACCCTAAGCCTAATCATAATTGTAATCCTAACATAAACACCAACCCCAATCCTAATCGTAATTCTATCTCTAACCCTAAATATATCAACATAAACACAAACTCCAATCCTAATCATAATGTTGACTCCATCATAGCCCTAACTCTAACCTTAACCCTAATCCTAATTATATCATAACCCTAAATAACTTTAATTTAACCCTACGTCTAAAACTAACAATAACCCTTACCCTAATTTAATCCTAAGCATAATTAAGACTTAACCCTAAGCATAATTAAAACTTATTGCTAACTTTAACCCTAACCCTAAATTTGATGATTTTTGGTTGATCATTTGTCATGTGGAGCTTAATCCTAACTTAAGTGAACTCTTATTCTAATCATAACTCTAACACTAATTAAACTCTAATCCTAACCCTATCTCTAATTAAACCCTAATCCTAGTTGATTGCTACTTGAACCCTAACCCTAATTAAATTTTAATATTAATTGAACCCTAACCCTAATTGAATATTAACCCTAATTTAAGCCTACCCCTAATTTAATCCTTATTTAACCCTACCCCTAATTAAATCTTAACATTATTTGAACATTAACCCTAATTATATCATAACCCTAGATGACTCTAAGTTGACCCGAATCCTAAAACTAACAATAGCCCTTACTTGAATTGAACTCTAACTCCAACCCTAACCATAATTTAACCCTAACCTTACAAAACTCTTCTTGAATCACAACCGTAATTGATCCATAACCCAAATTGAATACTAACTAAATCATAACCATAAGTGAATAGTAACCTTAATTGAACTCTAAGCATAACCTTAATTAAACCCTAACCATATTTAAAACTTAACCCTAACCATAATTAAAACTTAATCCTAACTTTAACCCTAACCCTAATTCAAGCCTAATTTTATTTGAATTGTAACCCTAGATAAATTGAATCACTAACCATAATCATAACCCCAATTGAAATGTAATTGTAATTAAATCCCAATCCAAACCTAACCACTCTAATTCAAAACTTAATTGTAAATCTAATTTAACTCATATCCTAACCGTAAGTTTGATTAATCCAAAACCCTAGTTGAATGCTAATTGAACAGTAACCTTAACCCTAATTAATTATTAATCCTAATTGAATCTTGATTGACCATAACCCTAGTTGTTTCATGACCCTAACTCTAATTGAATTGTAATCCTAACTTTGAATGAAAGTTCTCCTCTCACCTTAGGTGAGAGGAGAGCGCTTTCTATCCATTATTTTTTTATTCAATTTTTCTTATTTTCTTTCTTGGTGTTATTTTTATGGTGTTATTACATCCTCCACTTTAATTAAACTAAAAGTTAATTTATTGTGAATTTTTTTTTTAATGTTTGTGGGAACATTTTGAATGAAATGATAACATGCACTACAATACCTTAAATTCTAAAACATGTAAGATGCATATTCATTCTAGGGATTTTAGGGTGCATTTGAAAAATAGCTTGAATTGCATACACCATCCTATGTGAAAGGTATGATTTTTTGGATGCAACCTAACAAATATAGATTTAAAATATTTTCCAAATTTACCTATGTTGATATATGAGAGATATAGCAAATCCAAACTCTATACTATTTATAGTTAATTTAAATTATATTTTATTAAATTGTTAAAAAATTAAAGTTGATCATAAATAATTTCAATTTTTCATAATTAGCTTGGCATTGTGTAAAAAGGATTTAAATTATTTATAAAAATAAAAATATAAAAAAAATTACAAATAATTTAATTTAAGATATGGATTGAATCAAATTAGACCTAATCAATGGATTAAATGCCATTTTCTCTCACCAAGATTAGTAATGTGCAAGGCGAAAGCATAAGATGATTGTTTAATCTAATTTGGAAGTATATAATGCAAATCTATCAAATTACTACTTTGAGTTTTGAACAAAACAAATATTCCTTTATATCATTTATGGCTTGTAATCAAGATAACATGAAGATAAACTCATTTATAATATTAGTATTTTCTAATTTAACACAAAAGTAATTTATTTTATCTAAGAAAAAATAATTTAACTATTTACACAATATAATAGAATATAAAATGGTACTTAAATCAATAGAAAATATCTTTATAAGGAAATAAATAAAAAATTTAAATCGCGTATCTCACCTACCAAGTTTAAAATTTAGAAACTTCTTTTTATGTCTAATTTAACAACTACTTTTATATGAAATAATGATTTTAGAATATTTTTTTTGCACTTTTTAAAATTTAGAAACTTCTTTTATGTCTAATTTTAAAACTACTTTTATATGAAATAGTAAATTTAGAATATTTCTTTTGCACATAATTTGGAAACTTCTTTTTATGTCTAATTTAAAAACTATTTTTATATGAAATATTTAAAATACTTCTTTTGCACTTAATTTTCTTAGAAACTTTTTTTATGTCTAATTTAAAAATAATTTAAAAACTACTTTTATATGAAATAGTAAATTTAGAATATTTCTTTTGCTCATGATTTTTAAAATTTAGAAACTTCTTTTTATGTCTAATTTAAAAACTACTTTTATATGAAATAGTAAATTTAGAATATTTCTTTTGTATTTAATTTTCTAAAATTTAGAAACTTATTTTTATGTCTAATTTAAAAATTACTTTTATATGAAATAATAAATTTAAAATACTTCTTTTGCACTTAATTTTCTAAAATTTAGAAATTTATTTTATAATTGTAAATTCAAAACAGAAACAAATTTTAAAATTAATAGCAAAACAAAAACACCTCTAGAAAACACAGAGCTCAAAACCTATTCAATTTACAATTTTTTTTTACAAATTCTTCAAACCTTACTCTCCTCCTCAGATTAAAAATTGAATTATGTTGAACACCTGATTTTTTTTTCAAATTCTCCACAATCCAAGTTAAACAAACACTAATTTATTTAAGAGATCAAATCTTTTAATCTTGCAAAATAAGGAAAGAAAAAAACCCAAAAACTAAAAACACAGCTTTGAAAAAACCCCAAATTCTCTAAAATTTAATGTACAAACCCCTTTATTCGCATTTAAAACCATTAATTATATTCACATTCTTTTCTTCTTGGTCATGGTATTCTCATGCTTAGAAACCCCCAGACATCCATGGATTTGTTGGTGATGCTCTCACCTCCTCCATGATACATTCTTTGCTGTGCAAATAAATTTATATTCTGCAATTTAAAACTCGAGAATTTTCAGCCATCAAAGAATAAATAAAGCATGAAAATGATCAATGGTCGATTTCTTATGATTCCAACAGTTGAAAAACTCCACGAAATGCATCTGCATTTAGGATTTCAAAGCAAAAGTTCAACCATAGGTTAAAAATCTCACGAATGAATATGAAACGCTTGAAATTGTAAATACCTTCCAACGTTTGGTGACCATATTTCTGGTAACACACTCATTTTCATATGCTAATTTTGAAGCCATCACAGAGATATCCGCATAATAACTTCTTCCCAATTTGATAGTATTTTCAATAGTATGGAATAAATCAAGACAGCGATCCAAGTCTCCAATGAAACTAATGAAGTTTTCTATGTCCTCCTTGGGCTTTATCACGCCATGCCCTGATCAAATGAGTCCTTCAGAAACCAAAACAAAGATAAAAACCAAACAAAAACACAAACTTTATTTCACCATTATAGCCAATGCAATAGAGATATCCTAAACGTTGGAACCTAACTATACAATGCAATTGATATCCAAAGAATATTACGAGGAGCTCTGCAATCTGCCAGAGGGAGTAAACTGTATATGTTTTTAAATCAAAATCCTAGCACTGTTGAAAATCCAATCTGTCTTATTCGTATATCTTCCTTTGCTCCTGCCCTTCCAATAGGAAAATGCAGTTTCAGACTTCCTTAATAGACATGAAGCAGGTTAGAATAAAATGGCAGCGCACGGTCTTGAAAATGGCTGTTACAATTTAATCACTCTAGCATTTGCAGCGCACAACTACTCGAGCAACTGTATATCTTTCAATGCATTCTTGTTTATCTATTCTACTATTTACCTTCATGCCTCTTCCTCTTCCTCTTATTGGCAGAATATGAACGGTTTCTTTTTTCTTACACTGTTACTTCTGTTGGCCTCCTATAGAGGCTACTGCCATTGTAGGGTTACGCCCCTCGGCATAATAAAAATATGAACAATACCTAAATTTGAACCCACTACCACTTAGCTTCTCATAAATTGAAGCAACCATCTTTGTCATGCATCAAGTAATTTATCCTTTTTGAATTTCTCTAATTCATTCACTAGTTTTGTAAACTATAAAACCACTTCCAAATAAGACAATAGATAGATAATGAAAACACTAAACTTCACCCAACAAATAAAAAACCAACTCAAAGAAATACTAATATTTGAACCCACAACCACTTTTAACAAATTGAAGCAACCATCTTAGTCATGCATCAAGTAATTTACCCTTTTCACTTTCTCTAATTCATTCACTAGTTTTGTAAACTATAAAACTCTTCTAAATAAGACAACAAATAGATAATGAAAACACTAAACTTCACCCTACAAATAAAAATCAACTCAAATTAATACCAATATTTGAACCTATAACCACTTAACTTCTAACAAGCTGAAGCAACCATCTTTGTCATGCATCAAGTAATTTAGCTTTTTTTATTTTCTCTAAATCCATTTAGTAGTTTCATAAATTATAAAACCACTTCCAAATAAGACAACCAATAGATAAGGAAAATACTAAACTTCAACCAACAAATAAAAAACCAATTCAAAGTAATATCAATTTTTCAACCCATAACTACTTAACTTCTAACAAATTGAAGAAGCCATCTTTTTCATGCATCAAGTGATTTACCCTTTTTGACTTTCTCTAATTCATTCACTAGTTTTGTAAACCATAAAACCACTTCCAAATGAGACAACCCATAGATAATGAAAACACTAAAACTTCATCCAACTAAAAAAATAAACTCAGAGCAATATCAATATTTGAACCTATGACCACTTAACTTCTAACAAATTCCATTTTTATCATGTATCAAGTAATTTACTCTTTTTGATTTTCTCTCATTCATCACTAGTTTTGTAAACTACAAAACCACTTCCAAATAAGACTACAAATAGCTAATGAAGACACTAAACCTCATCAACAAATAAAAAACCAACACAAAAACAATTGAAAATGTCCAACCATATGTTAGAATTAGGTGTTGTACACCTTGCATAATGTTTATATTGTTTTATTTATTTATTATGTGTTCGGTGCACCTAGGGGTTTCTAGGTGAACATGCATCACAAGGAGTTATAATGTTGGGGCCACTTTGTTGTATGTAATATTGGGACATAATTGTAAAATGTAATTATTTAATATTGGGGAATAATAATAAAATAATAAAGTACCCAATATTAAATGTGGGGTCACATGATGTAGTATTTTTGGGCACATGGTTTATATAATACCACTTGGTGGTTTTGTGGGAGCTTGTTTCTATAAAAGCAACCACACGGGTAGTTGTTTAGGGTTGGATAAAGGGTTGGATCAAAATTGGTCAAGGTTGAGCTTGTGCATGTGTGAGGGTTTGAAGCATGGCATGGGATGTGTGGATTCATGCTTGGTCACATGGAATGCATGGATAGCTTGTGCTTCAGAAGTGTTCATGGAGTCTCTGCAGATGTATTGTAATGGGTTTTCATTGTTGAATAATACATGGAGTGTGGATGCTTTTGGAGGCTGGGTTTTTCCCTCTTGAGGGTTTTCCCAGGGTATATCTTGTGTCATCTTTCATGGGTATGTTGTCTATTCTCTTGCATGTTGATGTTGAGTATTTTACTTGCATGTTTTCAGATTTGGGTTATGTGGAAATTGTCATTTCATGGCTGCATAGTTTCCTTACAAGTGGTATCAGAGCTTTGGTTATTGGATTGGATAACCCTAGGTTGCATGAGAGAATGAAAGGCAATGGCAAGATATAGGGTTTTGCAGGTGTTTTATTGTAGATCTGAGGCTTTTGGGTTTGCTGTTATGATGGGTTGTTTGCAGATTTGGGGTGAGAAAATTCTGGCAAAAATAGGGTTTCTTGGTCATGCATTTAAATGAGGGTTTTGGGGGTGAGTTTTCACAGGTGACCTCCTAGGAAAAAATGGACCTCATGGTTGGATTCAGGTTGGCCAAGAGAGAAAAATTGACATATAACATGCCCTATTTTAGTTATAGAAAAAAAAAATGCACCCCCCGTTCGGCCGTATGGATCGACGGTACAGTTGTTGCAAAAAATATTAAAAAAAAAAATTTGAAAAAAAAAATTATATATCCTGTCGGAATATTTTGTACCTCAAAATAAACACAAAAAATTAAAAATCAAAATTTGAAAAACAAAAAAAAATTTAAAAGTTTTGGGGGTCCGAGACCCCACAGCGATCGCCGTACTCTGCAGTAGTACCAACTGTCAGTACCGCCCGCTCTGGCGCCGTCGATACCGGCCAGCGGCAGGACCGCCGGCAGCTCTCCGGCGGGCTCCGCCAGCCCTTAGGAGCTTTAAACAAATTTTTAATAATTTTTTTTTTTTAAAAAAAATGAAAAAAAGGAAATTCCGCCGGATTTGAAAATAATTATATGCCAGATTTTAAAGGATGGTCGGGTCCGTACATAGGGCTGGAGAGGATTTTTTTAAAAAAAAATAAATTAAATTATATTTGATTGCGGTTTCAAATCCGCCGCCCATCCACCACCGGTGCGCCACCCAAGCACCACCGGAGAGCCACCTAAAGGTTAATTTACAACAGTTTTTTTCAAACGCATATAACTTTTGCCCAGAGTGTCAATTTTTTGACTTCTTATAGTCGTTGGAAAGCTGGTTCCGAGCACTACACAGTGGTATAGGTCATATTCCATGATTTTGCAGTTTTGATAGTGTTTTTCTTGGTTGAAGTCAGATATTTATTTTGAGTTTTGAGAGGGCATATCGGGTGCATACGGAGTCGGATTTTGGACTTCGAATAGTCAACGAAAAGCTTGTTCAGAGAACTACGTAGTGGATCAGGTTTGGAAATATTTTGGCATGGCTTATTTGCTATTTTCTTCATCTGAGCTGTTTATGGGTCTCTTTGACTATGGTGTTATTATGAGCTTGTGGATTGTTGGATTTGGGATATTTGATATTGGATTCATTGTATGCCCAGTTGTACATCTCAGATTATTATAATTTTTGACATGGTTATCAGCATGTATGTTGCATTGTTGTATCTACAAGTTGTGCAATGTTGTAGGCAGTCTATACTTACTTGTTGCACCTATGACTTGGATATGGGTTGTCTTTGCCCATTGATATTTCAGTGTTGATGCATGATCAGTTTTAGTGGCTTGGTTTAGTCACTTGGTTTGCTGTTTTGGTTGTCATGTTGAGGAGGTGAGATGGTATTACCAGGTACAGTCATGACATGAGATCTATGTAGTTGACTATGATTATGCAGATATGTGGACATGGTTGGGTTGATTTGTTGGTATATTTGGTGGTGATCATGATGTCATGGATGTTTCTTGTGCATTAGAGACTTTGGCATGTTATGATGGTTTTATGCAGGTGCATTGATTGGTGGTGTTGGATTGGTTCCTGATTATGGTTGTGGCAGTGTATCTTCTTGGTTTAGGAGATTGGTATCACGATGTCATGGATAGCTTGGTTACACGGTTTAGTGGGAGCTTGTGGATATGATGGTTTTGGCGGTGATGGATATGATGGTTTGGCGGTGTATCTTCTTGCTTTAGAGGATGGTTATCATGTTGTCATTGAGAGCTTGGATTCACAGGTTTGTGTGAGCTTGTGACAGTGTTGGTTTTGTGCATCATGGTGCCATGGGATTGCTCGGTATCACGGTTCAGTGGGAGCATTTGGCAATGATGTGGATCCATTGGTTATTATGGATGGTTGTCTTCAGCAGGTGATCTTTGGTGTCATGGAGGAGCTCTTGGATTCTGTGTGCTACAGTGAGAGTTCTTTGACATTAGGTGTTGGAGATGTTGAGGTATTATTTATGACTTGTTGGTTTTGACAGGTGATCCTTGGTTGTAGGATGGTTTTGTTATTATGTCATGGTATACTCTTGATTACTAGTTTAGAGTTGTGGCATGGTACATGTTATGATGATTTGTTCATGTGATCTTCTTTTGAGAGGATGTGAGATCATGGTGTTATGTTTATGTTCCTGATTCTGCAGTTGGAGCTATGATTTTGATCTTGGTTGGTTCTCTTTGTATTGAGTACATTGATCATTTGCTTGGTGTTTAGCATGGATTGATCGGTTACAGGTGCTCATGGATACTTGGAGACATAGGTGAGGCTTGGTGTTCTCTTGTGGTTAGAGACATGTTATTGATATGGTTACTCTTGATGAGGTTTTAGCAGGAAGTCCGAGGGAGCCTACACCTTGGTTGGACGTGAGTTCAACATGGACCAATGAGGAGAGTGTTCTTGGTTGAGTCATGATGACTTGGATATCCTGGAGGAGCATTCTCATTCCCCACTCTTGGTCTACTCGGCAGTTCACTTGAGAGGTATTGCCCATTATTCTTTCAGGTGCATTATGTTTATGCTTTGTCTTCTCATGGATATGGATCTTGAGCCATGGATATTTGGTTTCTGGAGGGTTCATTTGAGGAGTGTTGGCATGTTTATCTCCTTGTACATGTTGAGTTTAGGAGATGGTTTATTGGGCTGATTTCCTTGGTTTGGGAATGGTTACTTTGAGTTTGATCTTCTTGGTTTGAGATGCTTACATCCATGTTAGTTACATATGTTATCTTTGATCTTGGCGATTGGATGGATGGATGTTGTTATGGATTTTGTTATGGGGTATTATGGAGGAGATCTTACTTGACACAGTTGGCATTTAGAGGTGTGTGTGTAGGAGGACATGCTACAGGTGTTTGGTTTGCAGGTTTTGCTTATCATTGTGGATGTTCCTTGGTACTACATGTTTACTTCTATGAGATGCTGGTAGTAGACTTGGTATGCCTTTGTGATGGTGCCTTTTTTTTGGGATGTTAACGAAGCGACGCGTTGAATGCGCTCATTCCAGGTTTGCATTCATCTTGACATTGCCCATGCAGTGGGAGCTCTTGGATGTGTATGTCATGCTTTGACAGGTTTGAACATGGAGTTTGTCATTGTGGTTTATGGGTGGATATGTTGTTGGCATGAGTTTACTATGTTATATGTATACCTTGGAGGTATGGATAGTTGGATGTGTTGGCACTTGCTGTGGGTGTCATTTCAGCTATGGTGATTTATTCTTGACAGCTACTTGTGCATATTGGATTCAGTGTTTGTGTTTTGAGATATCAGGTTGAGGCAGGTTTATGCTTCTTTGTGACAGTTAGTGTGACATCTCTTTGGATGTGTTCATATCTTAGTGCAGTTGGCATGGTGGAGGATGGGAGCATTCATGGATGAGATGGTGGTCACCTTGGTTCTTGTTACAGGTATCTTGATGGAGCACATGGAGCACTTGGATTCCTAGATGGTACATGTTGCCTATGGAGTTTTTGTTACCCCTTATGCAATGTATACAACAAGTGGGAGATTGTTAGAATTAGGTGTTGTACACCTTGCATAATGTTTATATTGTTTTATTTATTTATTATGTGTGTGGTGCACCTAGGGGTTTCTAGGTGAACGTGCATCACAAGGAGTTATAATGTTGGGGCCACTTTGTTGTATGTAACATTGGGACATAATTGTAAAATGTAATTATTTAATATTGGGGAATAATAATAAAATAATAAAGTACCCAATATTAAATGTGGGGTCACATGATGTAGTATTTTTGGGCACATGGTTTATGTAATACCACTTGGTGGTTTTGTGGGAGCTTGTTTCTATAAAAGCAACCACACGGGTAGTTGTTTAGGGTTGGATAAAGGGTTGGATCAAAATTGGTCAAGGTTGAGCTTGTGCATGTGTGAGGGTTTGAAGCATGGCATGGGATGTGTGGATTCATGCTTGGTCACATGGAATGCATGGATAGCTTGTGCTTCAGAAGTGTTCATGGAGTCTCTGCAGATGTATTGTAATGGGTTTTCATTGCTGAATAATATATGGAGTGTGGATGCTTTTGGAGGCTGGGTTTTTCCCTCTTGAGGGTTTTCCCAGGGTATATCTTGTGTCATCTTTCATGGGTATGTTGTCTATTCTCTTGCATGTTGATGTTGAGTATTTTACTTGCATGTTTTCAGATTTGGGTTATGTGGAAATTGTCATTTCATGGCTGCATAGTTTCCTTACACCATAACTCACAATCATAGGAAGTATAACAAATATCTTTACCAGCAAACCTTAACTATCTTACTGAACTGCAATTTTCTTCCAAATATATTTACTAGCAAACCTTACCATGCTTCCAATGACTCCAAAATATCTCCAATATGAATAAAATAACTATCTTACTAAACTACATGATTCTTCCAAATATCTTTACCAGCAAACCTTACCATGCTTCCATGAAACATAAGAATTTGGATAATCTTATTTTTAATTCTCGCTGTACTTTTTACTTGACATATTTTATCATCTTGAAGAGAATCTATTCTTAAACATATAATTTTCTAAGAAAATCTAAAATACTAAAAATTTGAATAATCTTAACTTTAATTCTCTTTTCACTTTTTAGTCAAACATTTTATCATTCTGAAAAGAATCCATTCTTAGATATATAATTTTTCATGATAAATTGAAACATTAATTACCATAAAACACCTTAAACCTCATTTATAGATTGACCTATTATTGAAGGCAGGTTCAGTTGTAGTATTTTTTCTTTTCTTTTTTTTTTAAGAGGATTGAACATTAATTTAGTAATTTATCCAACTAGTTTGTATTTTAACATGCCTATTGCTTACCTATTAGTTAACAAATTGTAGGTTCATCTTATCTTGGATTTATTTGCTTTTGCAGGGTTTCATACATCAGTTCTCAAGAGAAAAGTTGAATCCCCTGAAAAACTAACTCGTTGAAAAACTAACTTGTTGATCAACACTCAAAACTAAACGAGTGCTTTTTTTCCCAAAATACTACATTATTATTAAGTGTGCTTCTTAATCTAGAAAGATCTAATTTGACTGAGAAGATAATTTTCCAATTGACCGTACCAACTAATTTCCAATTGACCGTATCAACTAAAATGTTTAGCTAACTTACTTTACAGTACAACTGAAAATATGTTTTCCTTTTGAAGGTAGACTATTTTTCAGCCACCAAAATAATATTAGGAGAGCCTCCAATGCATAATTAAAAAGCATTATTAATTGTTATGTCTACATCTAGTAACAATAATGTTTAACAACTATTTGATATTTGAACATCTTGAAAACGGCAGGGATTAACTCTGGCATTGTTATTGAATAACAAAGCTTATTAAGCTGAACTGTATTGTTTGAGATTAAGATGTTGTATATCCCCTGATATTATATAATAAAAACAAACATAAAAGTCATGTGCCTTGCCCCTGTTGCCACTGGCATATACAGGCTTAACGGCTGAGCACATCTGCCATCTGCGGCAGCACATATTGGAGGATTGGGCTGGTAAATTTTCTTTTGCAAATTATTATAAAAGTTAGTCCACAGAAAATTTAAAAACAGTACTATCACCAGAAAGCATTTTTTTTTGCGGGTGGCTCTGAACATCACTGCACAGTTGCAATAGATTCACACAATATGTTTTGTTGCAAGCAACACAAACCAATTTCAAGACGATCTAGGATTAGTGTGTTCTTGGAGCTCGATAAGTCTAAAGTACTCACTGTTTTCACCTTTACTGATCAACACGGGATGACTGCCCTGCTCAATAATCTTTCCATCCTCAATAACTGCTATGTAATCAGAGTTTTGGATTGTGCTCAATCTATGAGCTATAACTATGCTTGTTCTTCCCATCATAACTCGATCTAGAGCTTCCTGAACCACTTTCTCTGATTGAACATCCAATGCACTAGTTGCCTCGTCCAGAAGTAAGATACTTGGATTTTTTATTATCGCCCTTGCTATGGCTATCCTTTGCTTCTGCCCACCAGACAACTGCAGTCCTCTATCACCTGTATTTGTATCATATCCATTCTCCAAATGACTGAAACAATATTAATAACAATACATTTATTTCCAAAAAGAAAAATAATGTTTGAGTTACAATATTTCACTTACCATATAAATCTATGGGCATTAGCAGCCCTCGCGGCCTCAATCACCTCTGCCTCGGTTGCATCTTCCTTACCATACAGAATGTTATCTCTAATACTCCCTGCAAATAAAGTTGGCTCTTGCCCTACCAGACCTATAAAATGTCTCAAGTACCTCAAATTGAATACTTTAATGTCTTTATTATCTATTAAAACTAGTCCTTTGATAGGATCATAGAATCTCTCCAAGAGTCCAATAATGGTGGACTTTCCACAGCCGCTTTTACCAACCAAAGCCACACTACTTCCTGCTTTGATTTCAAGGCAGAAATCTCTCAATACAATAGCATTGGGACGAGCAGGATAAGAAAAGTCTACATTTCTTAATTCAACATTGCCATCAATTTTATCTGGCTTAAGTCCTCCAATATCTTCTGGATTTATGGAACTATTTCTATCCAAGATCACAAATACAGATTTCACAGCATCCGCACCCTTGGCTATGTCTGAAGTCATGCTTCCAGCATCTGCTATAATCCGCCCAATTCTTGCCATGATTGCCATGCAGGTTAAAAATGCGTGAAAACTTAAATATCCTTGCTGTCTAAGCTTTCCTCCATACCAAAATCCTAAAGCCCCTTGGGATGTACGGATAAATTCACATGTTCCAAGAACCAATCCTGCATACCATGATTGCATCTTAATCTCTTTGTGAGGCTCTTCTTGTGTGGATTCGAAGAGCTGGAGAATTCTTTCCTCACCACAGAAAGCTGCAATGGTTCTATGGTTTACAACACATTCTGTGGCCACTTGGCTGGTTTGATTCTGGGCTTTGATAGACTTCTTTGAAAGATGCTTGAGTAGAATCCTTTTCGTGTAGTAGCAGTAGATACATAAAGGTTGTATGGCAATTAATACGATGGCAAAACGCCAGCTCACAACTAGTGAAACAATGCACGCTATAACCACTGCTGATAGACTTTCCACCATAAGCGACAAGCGATCTCCCACCAAGGATCTCATCTGCATAACAATAGAAGAATTCAATCAAGAATACTATATTTCTTCTATCTGTAAAGATTCTATTTCAATTGAGTAATGCATTACTTACCGTATTAGCTTCCTTTGATAGCCTGGAACAAACTGCTCCACTTGAATTTTCTTTCATATCAAACCATCCTACTTCAAAGGTTAAAATTTTTGACAGCATTTTTAAACGGACCCTTCTGGTTAAGAACTCTCCCATGACCGCAAAGTTATAATGTTCGAACACATTTGCTAGGAAGGACCACACTGTCAATGCCACAAGAACAATGGAGAAACTTCTTATTTTGTCCCTTATTTCATCATGATTGTCAAGAAATAGGACGGATATCAGGCTTGCCACAACAATAGAATAAGATGGATTCAGGGCCCCGTATCCAATGGCACCAAGGCACCCCAGTGCAGCATTCATCCATTCTGGAGAATTCATTGCAAACATTAGGCAAAAGGATGGAGTTCGAGTTTTATCTGAAAATGTGACCTTTTCTTCTTTTTCCAATGCAGAAAAAGAACTCCCATTTTGATCTGAAATATCTAATATGTTCTCAGGGTCCCTGCTGCTTGCTCTCAAATTTGGTTCAGGGGTATTACTGTCAACTGTCTGTACTTTGACCATTTCCTGTTGTAAGTGAATGAGGGCTGCATACTTGCCATTTGGATTTTGGATCAGCTCCAGGTGTCCGCCTGACTCAATAACACAACCATCTTGCATTACTGCAATTTTGTCTGCAGCTTTCACTGTGGAGAGATGATGTGCCACAATAATAGAAGTACGTCCTGAAGAAGCTTTATCAAGAGCATCCTGAACAATGTTCTCTGATTCTGCATCCAGAGCACTAGTGGCTTCATCCAGCAATATAATTGGAGGGTTCTTCAACATTGTCCGAGCAATGGCTATCCGCTGCTTTTGGCCTCCTGACATCTGGACGCCCCGTTCTCCTACCTGCAATATGAAAAATGTGAAACAAAATTATCAGCTATATTAACTGATTTCATAAGAATCATGGAAGCTAAAATATATTTTTCTTTGAAAGGAGGAATATTAATGGATAATTTTTACCTTATTAAACAGGTATCTGTGCTTCTAGGAAGGAGTAAAGTGATAATAGGGAATAGAGAAAAGATGAATTAAGGAAATAAACAATAGCTGTCAAAGATTTAGTGAAAAGGAATTTAGTAGAAAAGCCATGGAAATACACTTTGAAGAAAATTTCTACGCAGAAGCATTCTGAGATTAGGTAAGCTCAAAGGGCAGAACCCTAAGAATAGACATCGAAGAATAAAAGAGTCAGTCCAAGTAAAGGAGTAAAACCAGGCTCGAGATGGAATAATTGCACACTCTGTTGAACTTCATGATATTTTAGAATTTACAATTCTGAAGATAATTTAATTATAATGGGTAAACTTCTAATAGTTAAGATAATTCTGAGATCTCACATGGTCTCCCATAGCTTTTCATTTCATTTCATCTCTATAATGCAACTGGATTTTAAACACCTAAAAAATACCTGTGTATCGTATCCTTGTGGTAGTTGAGTGATAAAGTTGTGGGCATTAGCGGCCATTGCAGCAGTGGTGATTTCATCCATGGTAGCATTCTCTTTCCCAAACAATATATTTTCTCGAATAGAGGTAGCAAACAGGGTTGGCTCTTGACTGACTAAACCGATTTGGCTGCGCAGCCATTTCAGTTGCAAGTCTTGAATGTTCACTCTGTCGAGAAGAATCTCTCCTGCAGTTGGATCATAAAAACGTTCTAATAACAAAATTGCTGTGGATTTTCCTGATCCGCTTGCCCCAATCAGAGCCATAGTTTGTCCAGCAGGAACAATTAGGGAGAAATTTCTAAAAATCTCAGTGTCTGGTCGAGAAGGATATGTGAATTGTACATTTTTGAATTGGATTTCGCCATACACCTTTTCCAATACATTTCCCGCTTCCTCTGCTTGATCGATCTCTGGTACTCTATCGATCATTTCGGAGATGTGAAATACAGCAACGGCTCCCTCTGAAAAGTACTTCAAGTTGGGAAGTGCCGTCGCCAAAGCCCTGTAGACCATATCAACAATTACAAAGCAAGAAAATAAAACATACTCAACACAAAATGTTTTGGAAAAAAAAGATACATACATTCCACCATGAGTTATAAGCAGGCCGATTGCCAGGATTGTTCCTGGTGATATAGCATGAGATATGACCATGCCGCTTCCACGCCATGCCATAAAAGCCCATATAACAAAAGTAAATCCATTAATTCCGATAGCCAATCCTTTCGCTAGGCCTTGCTGAATACCTTTCTTTACAATTGTATCGAGTACACATGAATATTTGTTGATTAGACTATGCTCTCCCACGAATGAATACACAGTCCTGATGGAGGAAAGTGCTTGCTCAACAATTGTACCGGCACTGTTGTTTTGTGCATGTGTATCCCTAGCCAGCCTCATCAGAATCTTACCATAAATGAATCCCGGGGTGATCAGTAATGTGACCAATGGAAAGATCACTAAGGTCAGCTTCCATGACAAGTAAAAGCTAGCAGCGTAGGAACCAATAAAACCTGTTACATTCATGATAAAAAATGGAACCTGAAAAGAAAATAGTGGTCAACATCGGCATCAAAAAATATGTGGAAATAAGTGTTAGAGAAACAGGGTGCATCAGCAGATCAAAATTTATGTGAATAAACAAGAAATACTTGTAAAATCTATGTAGTCCAGAGTCCAGACATTAAATACCTTTTCACTGAGGACCTCTTGGATGAGAAGAGTATCATTGGTAACAACATTAACCACTTCGGCCGTGTCTGTGCCTCTCGTCTCGAAAAATTGGGCATCTTGTCTCAACACAGCTCTTAAATATTTTCTTCTCAGTCGAGACGCCTGTCTTTCTCCACTCCTAGTCCAGAAGAAAGCCTCTGAAAAGCAGCACAGCCAATGCTTTTAATTTCACTGACCAACAGTCAACACTTCAATTCTATCAAATTAAAGACAGAAATAGCACCTACGAATGCTGCAATCCATACCGCAGCAGCCAAATACACAAAATACATAACTCCCTGCACCAGCCACAGCGAAGATGGTCATAATCTAGCTACTAATGCTAAAAAGGTAGAAGCAATCTAATTCTATATTGCCAAAAAATTTACCTCGTCAATTTTGGCTGTATAATCACCATTTTTCTGATATAGACCATATCCTATAGTATTGGATAATTTTCCCCATAGAATCCATGTAGCAGGTACAGATAATCCGTCTCCAATGGAACCTAAAGTTCCCAAAGCCATTGTCAACATATCTATATAATCTACATATTTGAAAACTTTCCAGATGGCCATTTTCCGAGCTGCTAACTCGTCTGAACGGCAATTTCCGTTGAAAGCACCTCTTGCCATGATTGTAACAAGCAATGCCAAATTCCTTTCAAATTGGGAATTTTAGCCAGGATTTATAACAGCTATGACCAGGAGATCAGATTCCCTTCGACACGCATTATCAATCTCAATGCATTATCAGCCACCGTGTTCAAACTCAAACTGAATTAGAAAACAGATCTCCTTACTCACACCAAAAACACAAACAATGTTTAATGCAATGATGATGTAACTGCTGAAGCCGTGCATGTTTGGGCAGATGTGCAACGGTTGACAGCTGGCTCCCTCTGTCAATCCGTTACTTTCTTTCTTTTTTGCTGTGCGACTGCCAGTCTGGGCAGTGGTTATTTTGGGCAGTGGTTATTTTTGGCTTGAGCTGCTAACTCCTCTGAACGACCATTTCCGTTGAAAGCACCTCTTGCCGTGATTGTAACAAACAATGCCAAATTCCTTTCAAATTGGGAATTTTAGCCAGGATGTATAACAGCTATGACCAGGAGATCAGATTCCCTTCGACATGCATTATCAATCTCAATGCATTATCAGCCACCGTGTTCAAACTCAAACTGAATTAGAAAACAGATCTCTTTACTCACACCAAAAACACAAACATTGTTTAATGCAATGGTGATGTAACCGCTGAAGCCGTCCATGTTTGGGCAGATGTGTAATGGTTGACAGCTTCCCTCTGTCAATCAGTTACTTTCTTTCTTTTTTGCTGTGCGACTGCCAGTCGGGGCAGTGGTTATTTTTGGCTTAAGCTGCTAACTCCTCTGAATGGTCATTTCCGTTGAAAGCACCTCTTGCCATGATTGTAACAAACAATGTCAAATTCCTTTCAAATTGGGAATTTTAGCCAGGATGTATAACAGCTATGACCAGGAGATCAGATTCCCTTCGACATGCATTATCAGCCACTGTGTTCAAACTCAAACTGAATTAGAAAACAGATCTCCCTTCACCAAAAACACAAACATTGTTTAATGCAATGATGATGTAACCGCTGAAGCCGTCCATGTTTGGGCAGATGTGTAATGGTTGACAGCTTCCCTCTGTCAATCCGTTACTTTCTTTCTTTTTTGCTGTGCGACTGCCAGTCTGGGCAGTAGTTATTTTTGGCTTGAGCTGCTAACTCGTCTGAACGACCAGTTCCCTTGAAAGCACCTCTTGCCATGATTGTAACAAACAATGCCAAATTCCTTTCAAATTGGAAATTTTAGCCAGGATGTATAACAGCTATGACCAGGAGATCAGATTCCCTACGACATGCATTATCAATCTCAATGCATTATCAGCCACCGTGTTCAAATTCAAACTGAATTGGAAAACAGATATCCTTACTCACACCAAAAACACAAACATTGTTTAATGCAATGATGATGTAACCGCTGAAGCCGTCCATGTTTGGGCAGATGTGTAACGGTTGACAGCTGGCTCCCTCTGTCAATCCGTTATTTTTGGCTTGTTTCCTTCTTTATGGAGGAGTTTTGGCTTTCTTTGTTTATGGTTTTGGGGGATACGAGACTTGGAGACGGGATATGAGGGCATTAGTCATTTTTTGCTGTAAATGTTTCTGATGATTTTTCTGGGACTGGTTTTCTAATAAAAATATTCAATTTCTATTCTCCTGAGTCCTTCGTTTTTCTTCCCTTCTGTGTGCGTGTCCTGTATCATTCTGTTTTTAGAACTTTACTCCCTTCTGTGTGTGTGTCCTGTATCATTCTGTTTTTAGAACTTTACTCCATTTTCTGGTAATGGAATACAACGTTGAACTGTATGTTAAGATGTCAAGCTGCAGGATATTATGGATTTGAGCTGAGTAGCCGCCCAGGATTGTTTGGAGGCCCAGGTGCAGACCCTGAGGTTGATTTCTGCATCAAATTATTGGCGCACTTGAACAGAAAAATAAAAAAGAATCATCTCACCCCCTGGCAGAATAACATTTTTGAAGAATTTCTGGATTAACAACAAATGTTATTGTCCTCATAACAGTTTCTATGCCTTCAAACCTTGTCACTTCAAAACTATTTTGACCTTCGAAATTATTGGTTCTAACAATGCAGAGACGAAGGAATTCATTCTGCATGTACAAAGTAGAATTTGCACAAGGTGTCATGGCATATCATGATGACACACCTAGCATGCTTACCAATGCACTAAGAATGACAACGCATACGAGAGACGTACTACACAATGGATTAAAATACTGTGACTAAATCAAAAGATAAACCCTTGCACCTTGGTCAATAAACCATTCCATAGTTGTCTCAAAGTTTAAGAAGATGCGAACCATTTCACCCTAGTTGAAACCATAGGGAAAAATATTCATAAGCTTGATTCCAGACTCCAAAAAACTTCATGCATTTTAGAATTTATAGTTTGAAATCCAACTTTCACACTTGCAAAGAGTTGAGACAAGTTTGATCCCTTAACTCCAACACTATCAAGTATTTTGGACTTCATAGTTTGAAATGTAACCTACACACTTATAAATGTCTAAGACAATGATGACCCCTTATTGTCCAATAACTAAGGGTTCAAGGTTTGATTTTGTGTTATTTGAAAATGATCTAGAACACATGAGTGTTTGTCGAGCCCGCAATAGTCAAGCACGAGGGCTCCCAAATTCCCCAAAAAATAGTCCAAATCTAATACAGAAAGGCTCTCAATCTTACTCAAGGTAAGCTAGTGAGATGGTGTCAAGTCTTTAAGATAATGCCATCAGAGGGAGGTTGAAACACCATCAAACAACCTAACCTTGATTAACCATTAGGATAGAGTTTACATTTCTAAATTAATCTTCAAGGAAACTAAATTAAAAGTAAGTAAAAATATCATACTTAGGACTATGTTTTGCATTGCAAAAAGACATAACACATTTAGGACAGTCATAACATTTTGACATGACAATTAGTTATACTATAGCTAAACATAATGTTATATCACCTTCATATATGGGATTACATATAATAAATTATTGTACAATTACAACAAGTATATTTTACAAATAAGAACATAAAGAATGAAAAAATTACATGTGTGAAAAGAGCATAAAATGAACAATATCTCAAGGAGGGATGGAGTCCATGCCTGTTCACTTACTATTCCAGGTAGTCATTTACTCCCCAATAGTGTTTTAATGCCACCTAACCATGGTGAACCTTTAGTACCGATCCTTTGAGACAGGATACATCTAATTTAGGTAGTTCAATACTCATATCCACATATGAGGATTGGACACTTCGAACACAAGTACACACATCAAATGACCCCCCAAATGCACACAAAGGGATAACATTCATTAGTTAATACAAACACATGTAAAAAGAATCACCACATCATTGCATTTGATAAACAAGCATAAGAATGGCATCCTCCCATAACAAAAATAAGCATAAAACATCATATATGTATGAGAGATCATAACATCAATAATTGAAATAACACACACATCATCATGTGCAAAAGGTTCACAACCAAAAGGTATGGTAGGTTCTCAATCATGCAATAGGGCTTGTCACATTGTGTTAGGATGAGGGGTTGTGACGAGAAGTTAAATGGTTGCATGAATCTAATAAGTGATTGTATGGGTGAATGAAGTCAAAGAGAGTGAGAGTGAAAATAAATATTTAGACATAGAACTTGAAGAGTATAAATAGAATGATATTTTAGAAAATAAATATTTATTTTTAGAGGAGTGAAAAAGTCAAACTAAATCAATTAAATGTTTATATAATTTTAGAGGGAATACTATTTAATTATGTTGGATGAGAGGAAAAAATATTTAACTAGCATACATATATTAAATATTAATATGTATATATATAATAAGCGAAGAGTTATCATTCTCTAATTTTCTTTTTTGATTGATTTATTTTTGCAATAATTTTTTTTTCTTTTAGTTTATGCAAATATTTGAATTATTTTTATTATTTATTTGCATTTTTTGTTTCATTAAATCTCTTTGATTTAATTTTTTTGTTTCATCAAATCTCTTTTATTTGATTTTTTTTTTTCAAATGTGCACTTATTATGAAAAGCATTTATATTAGACTAAAACAAAGTTTCTATATTTTTGTACAGTAAAATCTTAGATTTAAAATATATTGAATATTTTTTATGTTTTAAATATATTAATTTAGAAACTACTTTTATGTGTAATAGTAAATTCAAGAATTTTTTTTAGTTAAATTTTATAATTTTAAACACATTGATTTAGAGTTTTAGAAAGAACAGTTGTTTTTTCACTCCTTTATAATTTTACTTTTATGACATTATTTTTCTATTTTAAAGATTTTGAATATTTTGTAATTTTAAGAATATTAATTTAGAAACTTAATTTTTTTATAAATAGTCTTAGATTTAAAAGATATTGATTTTTTTTATGTTTTAAATCTATTAATTTAGAAACATACTTTACCTATAATAGTAAATTAAAAGAAAAAAATTAAAAATTAAAAAAAATAAAAATAAAATTTAATTTTTCTAATTTTAAACACTTTAATTTAGAGTTTTTAAAAAGAAGAATTCATTTTTCATTCCTTTATAATTTTATTTCTATGACATCAAAGAATATTTTTCTATTTTAAATTTTTTGAATATTTTGTAATTTTAAGATATTGAATATTTTAATATTAAGTCATTAATGAAACCCTAACAATAGCTATCAACCATATGTTATAATGTAGCAATAAATTTTAGCCAAAATGCTGAAGTAAGCCAATTAATATTTAATAAATTTTAGATCTGGTTAGACTACTATGAAACCCTAACAACAACGATCAACCAAATTTTATGATGCAAAAATAAATTTTAATGAGAATGTTGAAGGAAAAATGTTAGAATCAATCTATCATCTCCATCTTTATATGCTGAAAAATGATTAAAATCTACTCAATAAACTTTGTGCTTCTAACTTTGCATGTGTATTATCCAATGGTGATTGCACTACTTCAACATCTAATAGAGCTCTTTACCTCATATTTACATTTGCATGAGATTTCTAAATCTCCCTAAAACCATATATTGAGATGAAAATAGAGGGAGAGTATCAAACAGTTTGTGTTCTATGTATGCTTCGATATAATGCATGAACATAATCTACAATCAAATATCATACCAAAATCCTTCTATGACTTGTCAAGTCCATTTGGTGCATGTCCTGCAGTCATACGCTTCCATCAGATTAAATTTCTTTGAGGTGTTCTACTAAGCAGTTCACATGCTTTGTCTATGTTTCCATGCTTTGCATGCATGCTTACAACATAGTTGCAACTATAATGTTTGACAAAAACCCATTTTTATTATGCTTTGGTAGATGGATGTACCCTATTCAAATGCTTCATTTTGGCATAGGCATGTGTGAAATAAACCATGGAAGAGGTCATGGAATCTTACTTCACTCTTACCAATTGCATTTTCTTGAATTTTTTTACAAATTGCATATGGTGTGAACAACATAGAGGGTATGGTATGTACTATTAAACAACAGATAATTGCATAGATATTTGAAAGTTTCTAACACCTTTTTCATGAATAAATTTGGTGCAAATCATGTGAACATTCATTCACAAGAAAAGAAGAGAAAAAAAACATGAAAGAGGAGTAGGTGAAGAGGGAGCCAAGGCCATTTGTAAAAGAATGATCAATATCCAACAGTATCCATATCCATATCCATATCCATCAATGGTTGATTGTGCACAATACACATGAAATTATTAATTTGTAGAGATTAGAAAGACCCCAAGTAACATATAGCAACACTCAAGTCCAAACAACTAGTTTTGTAAAAGACCATTATTACAGAAAAGAGCCTCCAGGGCCTATTGAGTGGCCTATTAAATGGAAACAAGGGTTTTCATTAAAATTATCAATCCATGAAAATAGAGGAATACTAAAATAACATAAACATGAAAGCTCATAAAAGAATCCTAAAACAACCAGAAACATGAATTCATCACGAAAATGATCTCTTCCACCTGTGGTCACCAACCTTCCATTCAAAATGCTCCCATTACCTGCACTCAAGACCACTCTACAACTGCAAGCCCAACACAACACAATGTAGAAATCTAAATCCATCTTCCGACAACTGAAATATATAACTTTACTCCCATTAGAGCATTACACTGGCGGCGATGATTCTTTGAAACAATTCTCATGTAAATTAATTGGAATAATTTGGCGTTACTTTCAAGAATCTTCCATTATTGCCACTTGTGTCACTTGTTCTTCCACTATTCCTTCCTCGTCGATTTGTAATTGCCACTGTGACAGTCAACAAGGACATCAAAATATTTCACATATAGTTTTTGTTGACGAAGGATTTTCACTCTGCTATGGTGTGAGAATGCTTTTCACATAATTATCACCTATATATATAATATTGTATTTATTTAATTTTTTTGTATTATATATTCAAGATAATCTTGTTAAAAATCTTCTAAAAATTATAACAGAGTGAAAATATTGTAAATTAATATGTATTTCCGTAACAAATATTATAAATTAAATATCATGTATATTCTAAAAATGTATATTTTAGTTTTTTGAAAATATTCTAAATTAATATGTATTTCCATAATAAATATTATAAAGTGATATATATTACTATTATAAATTAGAATACTATATTATATTTTCTTAAATATTTCATATATACTAAAACTATAAAAAGATGATAATAACGCATGCTTTTAAAGCTTAAATATAAAAAAAACAATGATGAAGGGGTTGATGAACAATGATGATGAGAAATGATGATGTTTTGGAAGAAATGAGTTAGTCATTTTTAAGTGTCTACATTTTGACCCTCTTTGAGACAATGTGCCTTGTTTTGTTGTTTTAAAGACATATTGTTGGTATAAAAAATTTAAATGATGATATGCCAGGTAGTATGCCTTAGTGTATTGGGGATGAAGGTTCAATGGTAGGTTGCCCCCTTGAGAGATTGGCCAAAAAAATTAATTTCAAGTTGATCACACTACAAGTAAATAGGGAAGGTTTAGCGAAGAAGATGAAAAATAGGGCAGGGTTTGTTAATGGGTGGGCTCGAGGGGTATAGGCTATGAGGAAAATGGATTGGAGGAAGGTAAGTGAGAGGAATTAGGGTTTGAATGTATATATAGGCATGGAGGGTCACTTTCAAGTCATTTACACCCTCTTATTCTTGAGTTTTAGAGCCTCCAAAGTAAAGAGATGGTAGGGATTTTGAGAGCTTTTCACCATGTAAAGAGAGTCTATTATCACTATTGGCTAGCCAAAGCACTTGTGGCGGTATGTATCTAACCCTTAGGTCATTAAGTATAGGTCTAGGTGCATTAAATGCTAGGTCAAACTAGGCAATCAAATGTCCCAAAGTGTTGAATAACACATCTAAAACCCACTATTGTTCATTTGATTTGCACAAAGGCACATCTAATAGTATAGTTGTGCATTTGATTTTAGTTTGGTGCATATAAAAAATAGGTTCACATATGCTAATAGGTTCATAATTGATTGAGAACATCTGATGATAGATTGGTGCATTTGAATAATCAGTTTGTGTTTGATGTTAAATTGGCATATTTGAATAAATGGGTTGCCTATGATTTTTGAAGTTTGGCAATTTGATTTCAGGGCTAGGTTACTTAGATTTTTTTTAATATTTTGAATATTGATCTGTATAGGATCTAGACTATATGCAGTATTGAATGCTTAACTTTTACAATGATTATTCCAAGTTAATTAAAACAATATTAACTCATGGAAATAATTACAATAATTAAAATGACAAGGTGATAACAACATAATGAAGAAAGTGAGAGAAAGAAAGAGAGATGCAAACAGAGTTTGATTACGGAGTTTTCCACAAACGTAACTAAGTCTCTGGGTTGGCTCCAATAGAGTACGACCGACCTGATTAATCTCCAAAATCAAGTACAATGAGTTACAAAATCACCCCTATCCACACAATGCCACTTTTCAAAGTGCAGGAATGAAGAATAAAATCTCCAGAATAGCCTCCTCTCGCTTCACCAGAAATTCCTTCACCAAAATGCTTAGACAAAACACCAGAAATTCCTTCACCAAAATTCTCCTCCAAAAACACTTCAAATCACACTTGAAAATTATGCTTAACTCCTAAGAGCATACCTTCCCCCTTTTATACACAAAATATTCCCAAATTGGTGAAAAACCAATTGATTTGGGAATTTCATCTTAATCCCCCTTACATAGTAAATATTTTGGAAAAATCCCCCTTATCAAAACAAATCCCCTAAAAAAATAATTAAATGGTTTCTATGCCCTGTCACATATTACATTCGAGCTTTTCCTATTTCCATAAGTTACAACTAATCCTTTTAAAAGGATTATTGTTTTACAACTTGGAGGGAATTTATTAAATTAAGAAGTATTTCGTTTCCAAATTTCCACAAAACCATCCAATGCCACTTGTATTTTAAAACCATACAATATTCAATGTTGGTTTGAAATTCTCATTTAAAATAGGGGATGAGTTTGGTTACGGGCTATTTACATCCCTTAAAAATAGGGATCAATTTTTTTTCCCTAAAAAAAGGTAGCCTAAAAAATAGCATGATTTTTTTAAAAAATAATGGTGATCCCCTTTTATAGGGAGGGCCACGTTTTTTTCTTAAGGAAGTGATTTAATTATTAAAATGGAGGATATGGCTATTATTAATTTATTTATTATTTTTTAATATATTTTTTCAAATAAAGCCATGTCCAAAAAATTGCCGCCATGTGTAACTTCAGGAAGCCACCATGTGTCACCTCATGATTCATCCATGTCAACATGATGACGTCATGCTGACATCATCATTGTACTTTCAAGTCAACCTAGTCAACCACAAGCTTTGACCTTCCATATCTTGCACATATGAGCTCCGATTTGTGCAAAACAAACACTGTCGGAAAGCTCTTGCCATGCTCTTCGCATTGACATCAATTTTGACCACTTTTGGTGACATCAAATTTTGACTTTTTTCTTGCCCTAGGCCCTAAGTTGACCAATTGTTGACTGAACTTTGACCGGCAATAACTTGGGCTTCGTAGCTCTGTTTGACTCCATTCAAGTTGCATTGGAATCAGGACATCGAGCTCTTTCTAATGGTGCTAAAATCTGGAGATTTGGAGACACTTCAATTTCTACTAAAAATATCCATCGGATCAAATATTTGATGTTGTGTGCACTAATTTTTTAGGCTATACTAGATCCTATCATGTCTAGAGACTGACATCTTGTTACTCTACAACTAAGTCTACAGTTGGATGAGATGGATCTTGTGTTCTTAGTAGTCATTGGACTATGGCATATCACCTATATATGCCAAAGATTTATGCTCAAAGGGCCATGATGATGACCCTAGTTGAGAGGTGTCATATTGAGAGGTTTGCTTTCATTCTACCTACAAGAGAGATCGCTATTACTCTGGAGGACATGTGGAGGATCCTCATGATCCCCATTCATGAAGAGAGGATGGTGTTCAACATGATTCAGGAGAGGGTGCATTGGAAAGAGTCTTCCTAGATGATGATCTTGGCATTGACGATAGTGAGATAGACCTTCAGAGGGATATGGGGAGATTTGGCATACTCCCTTTAGTTTTGGTTGGATTGATTTGAGGGGTGTTAGTCTTTGATCATAGATTGAGGGGATTCTCTATTGGATGAGGCAAAGTTTTGAAGAGAATACTTATTGATAATGTCATTTTTACTTGAGGTCCCTATGTATTGGCCTATTTATACCATGATATCCATGAGATTGTATATAGATATGGTGCGATTTTGTCTTGTGAAATTACACTGCTTCACATTTGGGTATAGGAGCATATAGTGATTACATGTACCATGGGGTGGAGAGAACGAGGCAGCAATATGCCTTATTTATATGTATATACATATACATTGACACATCAATGATTGGGTAACCACAACTATTGGAGGCAAGTTTTTGATGATATTTCAATACCATTATGTTGGAGGTCATGGTGATTATGTGAGGCTTGGATCAATGACACTGCACATTTAGGGTGAGTACGAGATCATGAGGGGCTAAACAATGGTGATGTAGAAAAAATGCAACTTGAGGAAGAAAAATTCACGAAAATCAAGTTTGAATTTTTACTTGGGTTGGTAAAAAGTACAATTGTTAAATCTAATAAACACCAAAGAAAAATAGATATCTGATATTAAATACAAAAAATGGATATCCAATCTTGTAAAGAACGAATACCCATTATTCTTCCTAAAACGAGTATTCATTTCTTGCAGAAAATAAATATATTTATACTTTATTAGAGAACGAGAAATACATTATAATTATTATTTATAATGTATATATTACTATATAATTATATATTATATATAATATATATTATTATATTATTATTTTTTGGCTAGGTAAGCGCTACCACAAGGGAAACTCTCATAATATAAGAACCTAAAAAAAATATTATTAAATGCATCCCCTCAGGTTTTAGCCATTTATCTGGGTGGGGGTTTAGGTGAACCCCAACAAATTCAAGTTCAGGTGACTCCTTGCCACAAGGGGTGCAACACAGAGGCAACAAAGAGCTATCAAAAAAAAGAACAAATTTGCATTTAACCAACAAATTTTCACCTTTCTAAAGGATCTTAACATCATCGGATAGTTTGTTTTGATGATGGTGTTTTCTTCCTTTTCACCTTAATCAATTCATGTTCTATCTCTAGGTGATGTGGCCCATTTTTCCATTTTCCACACGCAAAGTTTCACCCATATTGTAGGTTGTAAGAGTAACTAAAGAGACATGAAATATTAGTGTTCTTGTGTTGGGAAGCGAATTCCCCCAAGGGGGTTGGAGAGGCCTCTATGAGAGCATATTTTGGTGCCTTATTAGTCACGATCTCATGAAGATGGTCTCATGCATCAATCAAGGAGATGGGGCTTGAGATTGAATCATTTCCTTGAAGTGGTGGAGAAGTGGCAACAACATTCTGCTCAGAAGGAGAGATAACATAGTAGTAGGATTCAGCCCCGTCCCACCAAGAGGGATTGCAGACCGAGGCATAGTTGGCCTTCTCGACTTGCCTTCCACAATGTATGATAACATGTTCTGATACAAAACACTTTTTGCACATGAAGGTGATTCTTTCATAATCTATTGGTTGGGACCATCACCTATTACCCACTTTGAGGAAAAAAAGTTTCAAAAGACCATTTGAGACATCCATTTCGATGCAAATATAAGAATAGGCCAAACTTTCATAATTTATTGTTTCCTTTGAAATGTTGTGATATTTTTCCAAGCCATTACTAATTGACTTCAAATAATCAATTTCCCAATATTGTAGGGGGAGGTAAGGTAAATGAACCCACAGATAGGCAAATGAAATTGTCTCATCTCTTAGATTGAATGAAGGGAACCATTGCTTCGTGCATAAGAAATCACCTTGAAATCATCATTGTCCAATGTTTAGCATCATTTCTTTCTCTTCCACATATTTGAATCCCAAGATGAAAAAGCCCCTTGCATAGGGATAAATGCTAATGTATTTTTCTAGGTATTCTTTCCAATTCAAACTTATCTAGGAATGAAGGTTACAAATATTTGGCCATACCTTTGTAAATCTAAAAATAAGGGCATGAGCTTGTAAATATTCTTCTCTATCACCCATAGAACTATCTACGAAAATTTCTTGGGAAGAAGTTCAGTGGCACACCATGAATGGGGTATTTTGAGAAGCTCTATTGTGAGGAGAAGGCCGGATCACCCCAGATGACATAGATTGTCCAACATGCATGTGTGCAAGTGCATCGCTATGTTCAATTCATTTTTAAAATTTAATGCCACATCAGATCCACGCGAGTGTAAAGATAATCTAGTGGAAGGATTTGCAACCTGACAGACAATAGCCCTAAGCCCCACATCCACACAAGTATCTAGCACACAACCAGAGCCTTTTCCCACCACAATGTCATTAGGATTTGGTTGTTTCCCAGACTTTGGGCATTATGGCCAAGGAGGGACTCTTGAATATCACAACCACTAAAAACAAGTCCAATAATAGTCGCAGGAGCAAAAGCCAAGAAAGACATTGTGAAGCAAAAAATGAGAATTACCTTTTTATATTATTCATATTATTATATTATTTTATATTATATAACATTATTACTTTTATTATAATATATATTATATTGTTATAATAAAATAATATATATGTAATTATTATAATATAATATAATATAATAATAATAATAATATATTACATAAATATTAATATGATGAGCGACATATATCAAATATTTGAAAAAGGGTTATCCGATCTTCTAAAAAATAGATATCAGTTATTCTTCCTAAAATAGATAATTCATTATAGATATATGTATTATTATTAATATATTATATAATAATAATATATATTATTATATTATTAATACATAAATTAATATATATTATAATATTATATTTGATAATATAATAATATAATATTATTATTATAATATATCTTATAATGTTATAATAATTTATAATATATATATAATATTTAAATATATTATTATTACATATATTATAATATAATTATATAATAAAAATATAAAACCATTCTCCTTCAATATGAGCTTAAGGCACTGATCTATAATATGGCCCAAGAAGGATAGCTAGCTCTTGGCGCTAGTTAATAGTATAGGCGTCTCCATGAGCACAAAATATTACAATTTCCTCATAATTTATGCCAAGGATAATTTATGACATCTTAAGGGGTTGGCTATCACATGAGAGGGATGCGATGGTGGATTAGAATAGAGGCACATATAAACTTGATTTCCATATACCCACCATGACAAGATAAGCCCATGGTGAATTGAATGCCCACGAAATGAGCATTATAATTAATTAACATTTTGGGGCCTAATCATTAGGGCTAATCCCTTGCCTCTATGACATCAATAATGCCACACGATAAAAAAAATTTAATCATAAACTATCCTAAGTGGGAGTTACCCCCCATTTTTGGATCATGCTTACCTATATAAAAAATAAAAATTTAATTAGTTAATTAATAAAAATAATAATATAATATAATAATGATATAATAATATAATATAATAATAATAATATATATTACATAAATATTAATATGGTGGGTGACATATATCAAATATTTTGAAAAAAGATATCTGTTTTAGAGAGCTTTTTATAATATTAAAAAAAGCTCTCCAAAATGGATATCCATTTTGAAGAGCTTTTAACATTAAAAAAATCTCTTGAAATGGATATCTATTTTAGAGAACTATATGTAAAAAAAAGTAATATTTTAATTCATTGTGGTTGTCGAACTTCATTGCAGCATGGGCACAATGGCAAAAATAGATATCCGTCCCAATTTGATATCCATTTTTTGTAATTTGATCAATTAATAGTTTAGTTAAAACTTATACAACTTTTTGTAGTGATTTAGATGCCAATTTCAAATATATTATGGTTGTATTTAAATACATTTGTAGTCTTACATTCTTGCCATGTTTAATGTATAGGAAGTTGATGTTACTACATCTGTGATGAGTTCTTCTCAAACAATCTTAGTTGCATCACCAATTCAGATATATAGTTTTTTAATTTCTAGTAGATATATATGTTTTTAGATATATGTTTAGTTTATGTTTGTTTTCAGTAATTATATATTAATTTTGTCAATTTTATTTTTCTTCTTACAAAGTATTCCCCCATCCACGCATGTGGATCCCCTACCATTTTAATATGGTAGGACTAAGATTGATCGTCCAAAGGGACCATCATTTGTTGAGTTGTTGTCAGAAAAAAATAAAGGCTTGAGGTAATGAAGAATTAAATTTGAATTTAATTTATAGTTTAGTATAACTTGATTAGATGTTACTTTCAAAGTTATAAAAAATAGTAGATAAGTTTCTATTTAGTAGTCTGAGTTATTTACCATTGAGCTAAATAATCTAATTTATGGTTTGATTTTTTCTTTTTTGTATCCAACTTCTCATCCATCAAGTGGCATGAAGAGGCTACATTTTGATGATCCGCCACAAGTTTTGGATTTTCTTGGCATGGCATAGCTATTTAAGATATACATTATATATAGACCATGAGATGGAATATGCCACATTTTTTAAATATTGTTTTGAGTTGGCATATATGCCAAATTTGTATATGTACATACACAATTACTCTACACTTTTATATATAAAAATTGATATTTGATATATTTTATCCGTTGTGTACATGCTTTCCTACTTTGAAACTTAAAATTTGAATGTATAATCGCTTTATAATGGTTGAGCTACGATGAATAACATGTTATATCTATTGATTTCTTGCAATCTTGTACTTTAATAGTCTATGAATGATATATTATTTTTACTCATGTTATGATACTGTTAAATTTGGTTGCCTTGGGAAAATTCACCAAATTTGATCCCTTTATCGTTAGTCTCTATAGTTGCAACATCCTTTACCCTTTGATTCCTTGATTTGTTAACATCCTTAGTCTCTACAGTTTCATTTTGGTTTTTATCCTTTCAATAAAGTTAGATTCCTCCTTTAGCAATGATGGATATTTCAATTTGAATTTTCCTTTTGAAATTAGTGCATCAAAACAAATGACATGGAATGCAAATTTTGGTATAATAATACATATACAAGCCCATTCTTTTGGCTTTGTTTTGCATGTTGATAAGCACACCATGAAACATGATAGCCATATGTTCAAAAGAGTTAAATGCAAGATACACTACTTTCTAACCATTCAAAGAATTTAGTGCTTTTTCATAAGATGCATGTATTGTAAACAACATATGTCTTTCATATTGTAAACATGAATAAATCAGCAATAGAGCATACCATACTTCATTTATAATTCATTAAAAAATCACATATTTTCATCAAGAAAGATTCAAACTAATATTATAAAAATAGTTCATAGTAACCTTATTCCATATCCCCCTATCCCAATTAATCCAACCCAAACCTTAATCCATTCTTAAACTATTAAATCAAGCCTAAATATTTTATTTATACCAAATTAAATCAATCTAAACCTTCAACTAAGACAACAAAAATATAATCCCTATGATGATGATTGTGGTTTTGACCAAGACACCATTGATGAGATCATTATTTGTCATATTTATATAGATTTTCCATACCAAACCACATGAGAAAACTACTGTATTTTATGAAGTGAAACAAACTACAAGAAAAACAATATGATAATACAAGAATGTCAAAATTGTAACCATATAGAATCATTATGGAATGCTTATAAAGGTGCTTCTTACAAAGATAATATATATATATGAACCCCTAAAGATAACCTTGATTACAAAACAAAATATCTACGCTAACATGAACATGTTCCATTTACCTTCAAAAAGAAGGATATATAAAATGATAGTCCTTTTGGAATGTCAAAGAAATGCATGATGCAATATCTCTCCCAAGTATCTAGTTGTTTGTCAAGATTTAATTGAAATTTGTATTGAATAGTATCTATAGCCTAAAATCAGAAAATATCTAGAGGTTAATCATTTCTTTTACTAAAGTAGAAAAAAATCAACACTCAAAACATATAATGCAATGTGTTATCAAGATTCAATTGTGTATTTTTTGATTCAAACTCCTTGACCCATATTTCATGAGAAGTGTTTCCCAAGACCTAATATCTTATGAGCATGAATGGTTGACTTAGCACCCATTATATCTAGTTGTTCCTAACAAAGGTGAAGCATCTGAACTTCCCAAGAGATTACCCATCCCAATACTACTCCAACTCAAGTGTGCTTTACCATGAAGTTCCCTAGGGAATACATACATGGGTAGGGCATGCCAATCTCAAAACTTGTTCCCTCATCTACCTGGTGGATTTTGAATTGCACATATGCCTCCAATGAGGTAGGAATCAAATGGATTTCCAAGAGAAGAAATAAGATTTAGGGAATGAAATAAATTCCAGCTGCTCTACTTCATTCATAAAATAATTGAAGTAGAGCATAAAGTAGTAAGCCTTCCATGGGTGGGTGGTTGGGATATGGCTCAATTATTGATGAAAAATCCAAGGAAAATAGCTTATGAATCCTTGTAGGCCTTGATCTTGTGAGAAACTCCATGATTAAGCACATGTGAGTCAAATTAGTACTAGGATGGATGACCTCCTAACAATTCCAAATGGTTCACCCCTATAACCATCACTTAGATGTAATGAGTGTTAAGTGGACCATTCATTCTCATGAGAGAGAAGGGATTTGTTTGTTCTTCAAGTCACCTGATCATTTCAGAGTGCACTATTCCGACATAGTCTCTAAAGAGCCCTAAGAGCAAAAAGCTACCAATCTATGTCGGAGTGGTTCTCAGAGCTCTTGGAACCTAATAATGTTTTATTTGAATGTACAATTCCATATAGAATCCCTCCACATAAGCCTCTCTCATTTTTTGTCAAGTCAACACTGCTTGGACATGCCAAGGAAGTGCAAATTTGATAAGAAGTTGTAGTGTAAAAAATGTAAACCTTTACATTTTCATAATATGTTTGCATCCGCTTAATTAATTGGACTTAATTAAGCCTTTAATTGACCAAATTATACATTCAAAAGCATAATTAATTTTATTTTATGAAAGGGGAACCCACATTTAATCAATGCCTACACTTAATTACACATCTTGGAAAATGTGTGTCCTAAGTTTAGGGCCTAGGACCCATTTTCCCAAGGAAAATGCAGGGTCCCCCTTAAGTCTTGGGATCCATTTTTTTAATATGTTTTTGGAAAAATTTTAACGATCTAAATTTAAATTGAAAAGGTCAACTTGTGGTGTTTAATTATTGGGAAATTAAGAAAATGCCTATAAATATAAGGTTATTTTATCAAATAAAAAGAGGCTAAGAACTTTATGAGATCAATCTGAAGATAAAAGATTATTTCCAAGAGCGCTGGAGAGCAAACTTATCAATCATTTATTGTAGCATTCAATATCCTATCATGATGTCAAGATTTATGTGTGTTCATGCATGTTTTTAGAGCTAGCATTGTGATCTTTATTTTTAATTTGCTTCTGGTTGCATTTTAATGATCTAAATTCAAATTGTAAAGGTTGGCTTGTGGTGTTTAATTATCGGGAAATTACGAAAAAACCTATAAATAGAAGGTTATTTTATCAAATCAAAAGAGGCTAAGAACTTTATGAGATCAATCCCAAGAGCATAGATTATTTTCAAGAGAATTGGAGAGCAGATTTATCAATCATTTATTCCAGCATTCAAGATCTTATCATGATGTCAAGATTTATGTGTGTTCATGCATTTTTTGGAGCTAACATTGTGATGTAGGTTTCAAGTTTCAAGCATCAATTGAAACATAAAGATCCATCATCAATTAGGCCATTTTTCTTAAGATCCAATCCTTAGTTCGAGACATGTGTTAGACTTCAACCCTCAAAGGGCAGCCAATAAAGGGTTTGGTGAGTTGTAACAAGCTTTGTGCATTCATAATTTCCTTTATTTTATCATTATTTCATTATCAAGGTTTAATTATCAAACTAGGGTTTGACCAAGGAAAACCCTTATCCACCAAAAACAAACATTTTCATCCTCTCTTTGTATGTGTAGATTTGTAGGTGAAGAAGAAATGAAACTAGATCAAAAGTGCAATTTTACAAAGTTGTTAGAGTTGTCATCAAAGTTGTCAAGGCATCAAAACTTACCTACAAAATTTATTTTCAGCCTTCCAATAGTAAAACCAAGAGAAATTAGAGCCTTAGATCTGACATCCGAGGAATGCAAAAATAATTTTTCAAAACCTTGTACAAAGACATATTCACTTGGGTGAATGAGTCCTAGCAAGACACTTTGCAACTCTTTTAAAGCCAAGTACATAACATATTAACCTTCTCATATCTACTGATTGATTGTTGTTTCTGATAGTGTTATTATAATACTTTGTATTCCAAGTGGTAGATCACATATATTTTATTGTTAATGCACTTTTATTCTTCTCCCAAAACTGTTGTTCAGTCATAGCTGTCACTTTTCTATCATAAGGAATTTGAGGCAACATAGTGCCGAAAAACCTAGGGTTGACTCATCTTGAGGGTTGTAAGTCAATTCTAATCATTTGTCGCACTATCTCTCTTCCTAATGAACATGGAAAAGGTGGATTTGTGATTAGGTAGACACACCCTTTTGTTTTGGACATAGGTCCCTCATCACACATTCCCATTTTCAACCACCATTCGAAGTCTCCACCCCTTTTCTTATGTTTCATAAGCATATTTTTTGTTTCATGCATCCTAGACCAAAACTGACTATGCCAACATGTCCAAGTGGGTATCTAAATGCTAGGGAAGGGATTTTTTTGTTCTCCAAGTCACTTGATCATTTCATAGTGCACTATTTCAACATAGTCTCTTAAGAGCCCCAAGAGAAAAAAAAATGACAAACTATGATGGAGTAGCTCTCAGAGCTCATGAAACCTAACAATGATTTTTATACATGTACAAGCCCATATGGCATCCATTCATATACACCTCTCTCATTTTTTATCAGCTCAACACTGTTTGGCCACGCCAACTTAGAATGGAGACCTGCAAAAAGTGACAGTAGAGCAGGGTAAATTTAAAAATAAGCATATTTTTGTTTCATGCGTCCTCAACCAAAACTGACTATGCTAGAATGTCCAAGGGGGTAGTTAAATGTGAGGAAAAGGATTTGTTCATTCTCAAAGTCACTTGATCATTTTAGAGTGCATTATTCTGACATATTCTCTTAAGAGCCCTGAGAGCAAAAAACTGCCAAGCTATGACAAAGTGATTCTTGGAGCTCATGACACCTAACAATATTTTTTCTACATTTACAAGTCCATATGGCATCCCTCCACATAAATATCTCTCATTTTTGGTCAAATCGACACCATTTTTCCATGCCATTATTGAATGAAAATTTGCAAAAAGTGTTAGTAGAGAATAGTGCAAATTTGGAAAGAAGCAATTTTTTTGTTCTTATTAGACCAAAATCAATAGTGCCAACATGTCCAAGAGGGAAGCTATATTCTAGGGAAGGTCTCTATTTATTCTTCAAGTCTATCATTTCAGAGTGCACTATACTGACATAGTCTCTTAAGAGCTCTAAGAGCAAAAAACTGCCAAACTATGACGAAGTGGTTTTCAGAGATCTTAGCACCTAACAATGTTTCATCTACATGTACAAGTCCATATGGCATCCCTCTGAATAAACCTCTCTTATTTTTGGTCAAATCAACACCATTTTTGAATGCCATCATTAAATGGAAACTTGCAAAAAGTGTTAGTAGAAAGAAGTGTAAATTTGGAAAGAAGAATTTATTTTGTTTTGTACTTCCTAGACCAAGACCGATTATGCCAACACATCTAAGTGGGTAGCTAAATTAATCTGAAAGGATTTTTTTTTTCTCTAATTCACTCAGTCATTTCAGAGTGTAGTATTTTGGAAAAGTCTCTTAAGAGCCCTATGAGCAAAAAATTACCAAATTATGACGGAGTGGTTCTCAAAGCTCGTGGCACCTAGCAATTTTTTTTTTGCACATAAAATTCCATATGGAAACCCTCCACATAAACCTCTCTAATTTTTGGTCAACTCAACATCATTTGACCATGCAATCATTGAATGAAAACTTGTAAAATGCGTTCTATAGAGAGCAATGCAAATTTGGAAATAAGCATATTTCTATTTTGTGCTTCTTGGACAAAAAATAATTGCACCAACACATACAAGTGGGCAGCTAAATGATAGGGAAGGTATCTATTTGTTCTCTAAGTTACCCGATCATTTTAGAGTGCACTATTTCGGTGTAGTCTCCTAAGATCCCTAAGAGAAAAGAACTGTCAAACTATGAAGGAGTGGTTCTCAGAGCTCGTGGCAACTAACAATGTTTTTTCCACACATACAAGTCCATTTGGCATCCATCCACATTAACCTCTTTATTTTTGGTCAACTCAACATCATTTGCCTATGCCATCATTGGATGGAAACTTGCAAAAAGTGTTAATAAAGAGCAGTGCAAATTTGGAAAGAAGCATTTTTTTCGTTTTGTGCTTTCTAAACCAAAACCAATTATGTCAACACATCCAAGTGGGCAACTAAATTCTAGGGAAGGGCTATGCTTGTTCTCCAAGTCACTCGATCATTTCAGAGTGCACTATTCTAGTGTAGTTGCTTAAGTTTCCTAAAAGCAAAAAAATAAAAAACTATGATGGAGTGGTACTCAGAGCTCATGACACCTAAAAATATTTTATTTTGATGTCCACATCCATATGGAATCTCTCCACATAAACCTCTTTCATTTTTTGTCAACTCAACACCGTTTGGCCATGCCATCATTGAATGGAAACTTGCAAAAAGTGTTAGTAGAGAGTAGTGCAAATTTGTAAAGAATCATTTTCTTTTGTGCTTCCTGGACCAAAATTTATTGCACCAATACGTCCAAGTGGGTAGCTAAATGCTAGGGAAGGGCTTTTTTTTGTCTCCAATTCACCCGATCAAATTAGAACGCACTATTCTAATGTAGTCTCTTATGAGCCTTTTGAGCATACACATGATATACTTACACATGAACACGAATACACTTGGAATTCATGAACATATATACATGCACACTTGTCATTCATGAACATACATACATACACATGATATTACACTTGAGATTCATGAATATACATACATACATCATGAAATTATTTACCTATGACCTTCCATATCTAATCAATCTAGTTACATACCATGTGAATTGCTAGCATACACATAAAACATGAGATCCACCATCGATATAGCTACATACCATGTGCATTCTTAGCATACACATAAAAAATCACATCCAACATGTCAATATAACTAATAACATGCATATCATATTTTCCATGTCCTCATGTACAAGTACATCAAAGAAAAACCCTAAGGTGTAAAAATTGTATGCATATAATACTTATCTCTCTATGGCTATATTCCATTCTCATCTCTACCACCCTAAAGTGTACAAATTTTATGAATATCATATTTCCCTCTCTATGGCTACATGTCACTCTCATCTCTACCACCCTAAAGTGTACACATTTTATGCATATCATATTTCCTTCTCTATGAATACATGCCAGTCTCATCTCTACCAGCCTAAGGTGATCCATGCTATTTTCCTTGTAGAAGCCACTCATACTCACTCGCTTATCTGGAAAAATGAATAAACCTGCATATAAATATAGACAAATTATTGTACATAAGCAACATGAACTAAAAACTAAATATGATGTGATATTAACAATAACTATTTATAATTCTATCATAAATGTCACCTTAAGAATTATATGGTGGATCTATTATCATTGTAACCTCATTGTGCTCCAAACTTGAGTGTAGTAGACTTGCATATAAATATACACAAATTATTGAGCATAAGAAACATGAACTAGAAGTTTTTAATTGAACATTCTCTCAAACCAAATGGGATGGAAGATTAGGAATCACTACTTAATAATTATATGTGTATGTCACGTTATGAATGATATGTGACCACTGCAAAAGTCATAACTATTGATCTTAGTAGCCTTTCGTTTGCTTCAAATTCTCCAAAAATCCTACACATATAAAAAAGTGAAATGTTAGAAAATAAATCTTGAATAACTATTTGAAACTCAACAATGGTGGATTTATTGTAATTGTAACCTCCTCATGCTCCAAACTTGAGTTTAGTAGACCTACATATAAATATACACAAATTATTGAGCATATAAGCAACATGAACTACAAAGTTTGAACTATACATTCTCTCAAACCAAATATGATGCAAGATTAAGAATCACTACTTATGTGTTCTATGTCGATGCATTACCATCATTACATCATTGTTCTCATAACACAATCATGTATGTATTGATTTGAATTGCAAGATTAAGAATCACTACTTATGAATTATATGTTAATACATTATCATCATTAACTCATTATAATCATAATACTATTGTAGATGTATTGATTTTAATCACTTGAAAATATACCTTTTGTTCTCCAAAAAACCTACATTTTTACATACCAGTTAATTGTTATGTAAACTTTTAATATATTTTTAATCCAACCCATAGAAATAACATGAATATAAATAAGATGAACAATATCATACTTTTCCCATACAAAAAATAGATCTTCTACTCAAGTGTTCCTGAGGGGTCATCTCGTATCTTCAAAGTTTCCAATATTTCTTTATTATTAGCAATAGTAATTGTCCATAGTTATTTTGTTCTTGGTTTTACATTATGCTTCAATAAATTAACATTCATTTCTACAACTAGGTGCAAATACATGAGTATGGTTTTGTGCTTCTCAAAGTCCTCAAATGTAGGAATTACATTCTTTCTAATCATATATGTTTGCAAAAATAACAAATGATCCTATAGGATATGTGAATCCATCATCATCTATCATTAATTGTGTTACTTTTTTTCCTTGAACACATCATACCAAACAATAATATGATATCTCTTCATTTCCATGTGGTTCAATAAAAGTATAAACATTTCCTAGTTGTACAAGGTCTAAAATATGGTCATAGTCAAGTGAAGATTATGTTTCACCAAGTAAATATGAATGAGCTTCATATAAAGGGGTTAGATATTGTGGAATCCATGTATCTAACCACTCACTTGACTCACAACTATCCCACTAACATTTATTACAAATATAACAAAAAAAAAATTCTCATGTCCAAATAGTCCATGTACTTGCATCTAAGCTTCAAAATGAATGCATATTTGATGATTCCCCGATTGTCTAAAAAATCAATCTGTCTCCCACTTTATCATCATCAACCAACCAAAAGAACTTATGCACTTCTGAATCAAGTGCCCCTCCTTGTGACAATGCATAGTTACATCACTCAACAATTGAACTTACATCAAAGAATGCAACACCACCTCTAAACTTTAGTTGTTCTTTAACTAAAGCCCTCTTTACACATTCACCTACTCCATTATGCTCTCCTTTCTCATGCCCAGTTTGAAAACTCTCCAAATATGAGGTTGTAGACACTGAAAAATGCCCTAATCAATATCATACACTCAAAACATATTTACTAACATCATTTCCTCTTCAAACCCATCTTCTTTTTGCTTAATTAATTAAATTAACCTAGCTAATTTAATTAATTGCATCATTTTCATCTATTGACCTAATTAAGTTAATCGGGTTAATTCATCCCTCTTTCATGCTAACATTTCATCTCATTAAATTTAATACATCAAAATGTTTAATTTAATTCCCTAAGTCATTTTATTTAATTAAATAACCCTAAATTATTTATTTAAATATCATTTCATCTCTCCCCCATTCATTAAATCATTTAATTTAATGAATAAACACTTTAATTCTTCTAATCTCCTAATTGCATGATTAAATCTTGTTTAATTAGCAATTAAACTAACTTTCCTCTAAAAAGGGAATATTCCCATAAAATATTCCTTATCCCCTTTTTTTTCACAATTAAAACTTTGTTTTAAGTTGCAAAGTTCCTTTTTCCTCACCCATGAGAATATTCTTATTCCTTCTCATTTTAAAAAGGGGTATTTTCACTTGGCTTCTTAAGCAAGTTTTAACCTTCAAATTTTTGAACAAGTCACCTTTGACCTATGTGAGTAGGTCAAAAGTGTGTTTGTTTGAGGCAAGTGTGAACCCTTGATTAAAATATCATCATGCATTCTCATTTGTTGATGAGAATCCATGAACCATGCCTCTCATCTCCTTCATCTTGAACCATTGATTAATCTTTTCAATCTTAACCCTCTATTTCTCATTTTCTTTCCTATAAATAGGTCACTATTTGGAGACAAACACATCCATCTTTCAATTGTAAACTTATGTTGTTGAATCTCATATGCACTCACACTCATATTTACTCACTTTTAGTTTTTTTTAGTTAATTTTAGTTGCATAATAGCTTAGAGATTCCATTAATGGATTCCATGCATCCATCTTAGCTTGTTTATAAATTAGGGTTTTCATCTTTTAGCTTAGAATTAGCTTAGAAATAACATAATCAGTTCATTTTTAGCATAAAATCATGGTAACTTAGCTTACATCATGTTCATTTTTAGCATAAACTAGGTTTTCATACATCAATCACAATGGTTTCATTGATTCTCTTCCATAGAATTGATTGAAATAGGCTCGCTAATCACAGGATTGGGAAAGGGTCATCGTTTCACATCAACATGACACCAATTCCAAAACAAGATAAATTTCAAATGGGTTAGAGTAGGAATTTAACTGTTCTTGTAGTTTGTAACTTTCCATTTAAATTTAAATGCTTAGTTTAATTTTCCAATTTGAATGATCTTGTTTGTAGATGTAGGTTTCTTTGGGTAAATTGTGCTTTGATTCATTATGGATTAAGCGTAATCAACCCACATCAAAAATTCATGTCACATTCTGGTGCTAGAAGGAGGAAAAACCATTAACAATTTTTTAGCTTGAATTCCATTTGTTTGTTGTTTTGCAGGATACATCAACGCTCAAATCACAAATAATGATGCACTTTGAAGAGTGTCACCATATAGTGATGCTATCTCAATTTAAAACACCGACACCAATTAAATGCTCTAGTGTTGATTTAAATCTGGCCACACTAATTTATTATAGAGGTATCAAAAAATTCAAACAATGATGTCCAACTTCACTAGAGTGACACCCCCAAATTTCAAATTGGACGCTACCATGTGCAGTGACACCTAACCAAATATCGACACTATCGTGCTCTCTATTTTTGTTGCAAAGCGACGCCCAATTTCACCAGAGTGACACCTAGAGTTCAAATCGTGACGCTATCGTGTTTAGTGATGCCCAACCAGTCTGAGAAGTTTAATGACTATTTTTTAGCTTGTAATTTAATTTTTTGACTTTATCTGAATGCTAACATGTCACTCACTTCTTGTTTTTTTCTTTTTAGACTAATTGGTTTTATAGATTTTGAGAAAAACTAGGAAGAAATTTACCCCAACTTGTTGGGGTCATAACTTTCTACTTGGTGGTTGAAATTCAAATCCGTTTGCACCATCAAAAATCTCTCCAAGAAGACTAATTCAATCCATAAAAATCCAGTGCCTTTGGAAATCAACTTTTAGGGACTGACACAAGTTTCAACCCCAAATTTCACTCTGAAGGCCTCTGAAAATGTGAGTTACTACAACATAAAAAAAATGAAAAAAAATTGAAATTTTTAATTTTAGTTTTTCTTAGTTTTAGTTATTGTAATAGTGTTTGACACTTATGAGGAAATTATAACCCACCATATGCTTCTTTGTTTTATGTTTTAGGACCACTAAATTTCCATTATATTTTAAAATTTACAATCTTAGGACCAACTAGCTTTCATTTGGGCTTAAAATTCATTTTCAAAGTTGGTTAAAACTGAGCCCTCACATGATCATTTTACTTTGGGTTAAAAATTGAACAAGACAACTTAAAATTTCATTTGGTGCTTAAAACAAACTCATCACTACTTTGAGGGGTTAAAATTTACAACTATTTGTTATGCTTTGTGATTGACACTATTGTTAGTGGATGTGTATGCAATTCTCTCATGCCATTCAACAATCTTGAGAAATAGAAATATTCCTTAACACTTTGAAAAATCACCTACATCTTTCAATTTGGATTAAAACTAAAAATCCTTGTGAGTGTGAGAAAAATGCATAGCATGTGTTCTCTCTTTTTTCATATGAATGAAGATGATTGAACTACGAATGTACCTCCTTGATATTGTTTACCTTTAGAGGGCCTACCTTGGTGGGAATAAGTACTCACCCCAAGGGAACAAACCAAGCGGTAATGAGCTAATGTCGAGCTCTTCCAAACTATGATATAAATGTGTGGTTGCAATGAAAATTGTGATCAATGGGAAGTAGTACATGATAACTCTCCCCCAATATCTTTATGATGCATAAATCCCTAGTTCTAAGGGTTGGGAGACCTATTTATGGAGTTTATCATTGCATTCCCTAAATTGGAAGCCCTTATTACAAACCCTTTTAGAAGCAAAAAATCCTTAATATTTGTTGGTGCAAGAATGGTCGTTCTAAAGCTGCCCAAAATTTGTGCTATTCAATTGCAGAAAAAAAAATCATTTTTATCTTTGTATTTTAAGGATTTTGAGATTTGGTGGTCCTGAGAAGTGTGTGTCGTGGAGGGGAGCCAGTGTTTCCAAATCTCTAGAACTATTTGTATTGTTTAGTGTTTGGAGAAATCCAAGTGGGGACTCAACAAGTATATCCATTTCAAACCTAGGGTTGAAAATTATTGTGAGTTAGTTTAATACTTTGCTTGGTTCCAAAACAATGCAAAAAAAAAAAAATTCACTATCTTTCTCAAAATTTCAAACACTTTGGCCTAAATATGGATGCCTCTTGAAAAATCCTTGATATTGTTGATTTTCCTAAGGATTTTATCCTTAGAGATTTGTAAATATCTTGAATTATATATCAAATCCATATTTTCCAAAGACAACATAGGAAATTATGGCTTCACCTCATGATTTTCATGAAATGGACATTGTGAAAGTTATGATGTTTTTGACATAAACATCTAGTTTGAAAACATAACCAAGACAAGTGTTTGTGGTAAAAATAACCTTATCAATACAAGATTAGATCAAATGAACACTCCACATTGATGTATGTTCAAATTGTTGAGTCCCTGAACACAAGCAAATTGAGACAAGAAAAACTTGGCAGAATCATTGAGTTCCATTATCCAAAGTCATTGAGTTTTACTGTCAAAATCATTGGGTCCTATTTCCAAAATAATTTTAGTCCTATTTTACCAAAATCATTGAGTTCTTAGGGTTTCATCACTTTAAATTTATAACATTTTTCTCACTACCTTGGTCTTGTAAAAAAGTGGTTCACTTTAGGTCAACATTGGGTCAAACACTTCATCCACCCCTCCGTCAAATTTCATCCTTAAATTCACCAAACTTTGTAAAATTTTTGAAAACACTAGCATTTTGTAAATTGGACATTTATCAAACCAACCCCTAACTTAGCTACTTTGTATGTGAAATGAATCCTTTTCCATGCACTTAGTTGAGTTAGTTATCATCTTTCAACTAGTTCATCTTGAAGGTCATGATTCTACCCTAAAGATTTACAAGTTAATAAACATCCTTTATCCTAACATCAAAACATCAAGAGAAAGTCAAAAGTGTTGTTCCAAAACGTTTGCAAAGATCACTTCCCATATCATCCAAATTTTCATCTCCCATTACCATCATTGCTCCAAAAAGACTTAGAGCATCCCTTCTACCTAGATTTGAGTCAACTAGAGAGTTCAAACATTAAAAATCTCAACATAACTCTCTCATAAGTGACCAATAATTTATGGTAATCACAAGATCACAACATGAGAGTCATGGAGAAAACCAAAGTTGCATTCATCTCAAGTGATTCAAATCCTTAAGAATTTGATCCTAGAAGTCAATATTTCTTGTCACAACAACCCTCATCTCCATCAGGGCTGCATGAGATAGAAGATGTCAAGAAAAACCCTTTTGAACTTACTAGAGAAGAAATCATGGAACACCGAGTCTTAGAAAACATGGCTCCAATTTCTCCATATTTTGTTGCATAATCATTGACACAAGTTTTGGCCTCCTACAATGATTTAACAACTAGGCCTTTACAGCTACGATTCAGAGATTAGACATCTAACCTGAACAACTATTTCAATTATCATGAAGGTTCATTTAACTTGTCAACCCAGAGACGTGAAATTGAAATGGGTCAGCACAATATGTGCACTAGGAACCCAAAGTATCCATTTTCATTCTATAGCTAAGAAAGACACAATGTTGAAAGTAAAGTGCTTAAAGATGAATAACATAAATGTTGAACATCAACCAACAACTATACCAAGCTGAAATACATGACAGAAATGAAAATCTGAGCAACAAATAGGAAACTACTCTATCTACTTTGGCTACAGGAATAGTCACATAATGGAATTCTAGTGGCTACAAGAACAGTTGGTGCTAGATTCTTAACTAGTTACTGAATAGAAAGTAATTCTAAACTAAAGGTTAGATTACTCACCAAGTGGTCCCCATTGGATAAATATCCTCTAAACTAATGGAAACTGAGATGCTCAAACTCAGAACTTTATTTTAGTCATCAAGAAACATGAGTACAAAAGAGTAGCATAACTGTATTGTTGAAAGCTTAAGAGTGCAAGTACAATATCAGATAATGCAACCTCTCTTTTTTGGAGAAGGAGCATCAGATACTTATTTATACTACCAACTAAACAAGGTGGTCAACTCCACAAATTGGGAGGATGCCACATTAGGGAAAGTAAAGAAAGTGGAGCAGTGACAGTTACACATGCATGGAATCTGGTCAAACATGTAGGTCCAAACATAGATTTAGCACTGTAGTAATGCACACATTTTCTCAACATCAATAAAGACCACTACAGGGTGGTTACATCCGATTAACAGAGGGAATCTCTTACTGTTGACCTCCTTTGATCTTTGAACAATTCCCTTGCTAGATGTTATGGTGCATGCCCAACTAGCGGTGTCTTTCTCAATTTAGCATCCTTAAATCATATCTGCATTTCAATGTTAGTATGCACAATAATTGTATATATGTAACCACCTTAAATAACATTCATTAACCACATGTAGGATTAATATAGATAGTCCAAATAACATGCCATTGTCATTAAATATTTGTAGAAATATGATTAGGCCCAATGTCTAAAGTCTTGAGGAAATATCATAAAAGTATCAATACTTAACATCAAAGTCCATGATAACTTCAGCAACTAAATCATAAATTCTACCCAAAATTAAACCATAAACTAGACTCATCAACAAGGCTTGACTTCATCTATGATTCAACCAACTCCATCCCTTGTGCCAAGTCAACCCTTAACATCTGGTCTTGCAACTTGGCTAGGAACCAACCTCGGTCTGACTTCATGTCTAGGAACAAACACAACTTTGTGTATTCATAAAACAACCATTCCATTACCCACCAAACTTCCCCAAAACACAAGTCAGACACCAACCTTTTCCAAACCACTTACATTCCATGATGCCTTAACAATCTAGACATTTCGAGCATAACAATCTTCATCCATCATCACAAATGCCCCAAGTTTGCCTAATGTTACACAAGGTAATGTGAACCAAGTGCCTCAAGTAGGACAATAAGGGAAAGTTAACAATCTCACGCAAATTCAACCCTTGACAAGTGGTTCCAACAACCACATTAACACATCAAAAGAAGTGGTTGCCCAAGCTACTCAAGTCAATCCACCATCCACATCAAACCCATCTATCATCAACCCAAATCAAACCAACACCTTGGTTATGAATCCCATGAATGAAGGTAATACCTTGGTCACACCTCAAATACAAAAAGGGAACCTTTTTAATCAATGGACTCAAGGTCCTAGTATGTCATTACCATCACAAAATCTAATGGCATAGTTATCTTTCCCCATGGTCCCCTTTACCATGCAAAATCAATTAGGACCTCAAACTTACATTCCTCTAAATCAGTCTTCCATATTTCAAGGAATGTTGAACCAAGGGAACACCAAACCTCTCATAAAAAACTCACAACCCATGCAAAACATAAACACCCAAAACCCAACGCAGATGTCTCAACAATCAAATGTTCCTACATTGCAAGAACATGTTTTAGCTTTATAACAAGCACAATAGGCTTACCAACAAGCAGTCCAATAGCAACAAAAATAACAAGCAACCTTAGTAGCACAACAACAATAGTAGATAGCCTTAGTAGCTCATCAAGTAGCTTTAGCACAACAACAACAAGAAGTGGCCTTAGCACAACAAGTAGCCCTAGAAAAACAACATCAAGCACAAAAAGAAGCTTTAGCACAACAACAACAACAACAACAATAGAAAGTAGCCTTAGCTGCACAACAAGTCGTGCAACAACAATATCAAGCACAACAAGCAATTTTATTAGCACACCAACAATAGCAGGCCCAACAACAAGCCCTAGTGGCACAACAACAACAACAAGCTCAACAATATGCCCAACAATAGCAAAAAGGTTCTTATTATTCTCATTTGAACATTCTTAATCCAAACACATTAGGAACATATACGTCAATACCCCCATCATCTTCACAAAATTTCACACTACCATACACCCCATATAACTTGTCCATCACCCCACCATATGTTCTTCCACCCAACCCGCAAGATGATCTAGCATCACAATTGAAAATACTCTCACAGGAAATGCAGGACCTTCGCATGGGCAAGACAAAGAAACCTCATACACATAACTTGTGTCCTTATCCATTTGACTGAAACCTAGCAATGATACCATTCCCTCATGGTTTTGAAATCCCCAAATTTGACAAATATAAAGTGAGAGGAAGTCCTATGGACCATATCAAATAATTTAATGTCATGTGCATGGAAGTGGATTACAATGATTCATATTTAATGCGCCTCTTCCCTCAAAGTTTAATAGGTCATGCTATGTGTTGGTAGTTTTTCTTGCAACCTTCAATCCTAGTGAGAAACAAAATGCCTAAACAAGGGGATTAAGTGTTTAGGACAAGGAATCCACACTATTAGGAGATTGAAGACAACAAAAGCCAACAAACAAGGCTATGAAAGACTTCTACACTTTGAGCTCCACATGACTCAAGAGGGTGATCCATATTGTAGGCTTGAATGTGTGATAAAATTATGCCCAACATCAAATAACAGACCTATGAAAGGGGATAGTTCTCAGGTATATGAATGATGGGTATTGTATATTCTACTAGGTTCAAGCATAATCCCACTTGCATTGAACATTGTTGAGAACAAATAATTTAGATATCTTCATCTCAAACACATAGAGGGTTAATAGGTGAAATTCTCTCAAGTTCAACCTCTATACTCTTTCAAATACCATGAAGATACAAGAAACTATGATAGCTTAAACAACAAGCAAAAGGACCAAAGTAATAGAGCTTTAATATGATTAGATTGTTTCTGAAAATGTGTCAAGCTTTGTGATAGGTCAATGCCTAATCATGGGCCATGGGGTCCAATATAAAATTGTAACAGAGATCCTATCAACAAATTAAGTTCAACCAATGGATTTAAAATATGCTAATGCCTTACATTAACAAACCCACTCATATTGTCATAAAGTTCTACTCATTAATCCCATTTGTGCAATCAAGATTATAGTTATTTGATCAAAGTAATTTAACTCTTCACTTGAAAGAGAACCATGGCCAAATAACAAAATCATAGGAAAACTATGATGACAAACTCAAACAATCCTTGATATATTGAATTCATATAATCAAAAGCATACAAATTTGGAGACAACTTTATGAACAATAATGTATTTCTGTACAAATTGGCTAGCATTTGCTCATAAAACCTAGCTATTACAATTTACATACTCCATTTACAACTCAAACTCAACACTATTCTACCTTATTCACCTAATTCATAATTTCAAAACCTATACAAAAGAGAAGAAGAAGAAGAAAGATATAGAAGTAGAAGAATCCGTAAAACTACATCCATGAAAGACACATGGCATCTTCAGCTCCCTTGATCTGCAATTGTCCTTGCTTCCTAAAGAAACTTCAATCTGCCCCTTGATTCCCACTTCATGCTTGACTTTCCCTCTAACAAAAAATATTCCTTATTTGAAAAGCCATCATTCATCTTCATTTTGTAGTTGAAAATATTTGTCTATGAAAGAATAAAAATTCCCCTATGAGAAACTTTCACTCTTCACTTTGTTCTGCTTCGTAGATGAAATTCATTACCACCATCGACATAAAACCTTCATTCATCCTTTATTTTCTGTGGAAAACTTATTCACCTGCACATTCATTTGTTGACTGCCCTGTAACTCATTTTTTTCGTTTACCGTGAAAGGATTTTACATTTTAAACAATCTTCGTGAAATGAATTATTTCAATACCCAACAAATAAGTTTTTTTAATTTTATCTTGAAAGATCAAATTTCACTTTATTGGGCAATAAAATAATTACCCATGCCTCTGTATTTTGTATTTTACCTGCAACAAATCTAATAATGTTTTTTGTGAAAAATTAAATAATTTTCACTGGGCATCCACCATCATTCACTCAAATATTACCCAAGCCTCCATCGCGCATCACCCATAAAATTAAAAATGGAGATGATAAATAGCGATGGGAAAAGTCCACATCATTTAATTTGTACCTTAGGCTGCAAAAACCATTTACTCAAGCACTTTTACCTTCACAATTTACCTGTGTCTCTCATATTTTATTTCCATCATTAAGATCTTATTGTAGACGTCCAATTTGATCACTTCCATATGATCAAACACATCTCCTTATTCATCAGGTTCCTCATCCGCTCCGTCAATATTAATTAAACCAGTTGTTTAATTAATACCCTGCATCTTGCACAAAGGTCCTAAAGTATTTAATTTAATACTTTACCCCTCTTCCTCCTCTAAATTAAATAAATATGCCCTTTTATTTAATTTAGTGCTATTCCCCTTTTAAATTAAAATTCATTTTTAATTCATCTTTTCTCTCTCATGGTCACATCCTCCAACTTTTGCAAGTTGGTCCCTAATCCATTTTAATTACTTCATCTTCTTCTAATTAACTAGGGTTAGCATGTGCACACCCTTAATCATCATTAAGGTCACATCCTCCATAATTTTCCACTTGCTTCTAATGAGTCATTAGTCCATCTAACTGAGTACTTGCACAACCTTAATCATTTGATTAGCCTAACCTAATCCTCATCCAATTTATGGCATGTGTCCTTAGTCAACCCTATTAAAGGCTTTCTCCTTTTGGGCAAGGCACTCCACTTCCCCATGTGAATTTTTAATTCACATTTAATCCCCCAAGGCACCCAAAAGGAATTTTTAATTCCTTCACTTCTCCCCACATGTCCTTCACTTATTCTTTATTCTTTCCCATCTCCCCATGAGAATATTTGAGGAATTTTTAATTCCTCACATGTCCTCTCACCCACATGGGGACAAGGACTTCCTTTATGAGGAGATCTTGTCCAATCCCAAGGTACTTTGTACCCCTCTCCATGTCATGTCCTTCTCCTTCCACCTCATGTCCACTTCACCTTTTAGGGCTATCTCACATGCCACATGTCAAGATGTGAGGGCTTGTGAGTTCTCAACTCACCTTAGCCCTACATCTTGATATTTGGTGGCTCAATCTTGACCCTCCATTTCCCCTAGGAATTCTCAAAAATCCTATAAATACCCCCTCTTTTCTCTCATTTTAGGGGAGATCATTTTGCTAGCCAAACTCTTGCAATTTTGTTTCTCAACCTATACTTAGCCATTTTCTTGTTTCATCCACTTGCACTCATCCTCACAACATCACTTAGCTTGCATCTTGTGCCATCCAAGGAGCATACACATCAAAGATCGAAGGGCCAACCAAAGGATCGATTCGATGCAAGGTATAAAGTTCCATTTTGTTGCTTTTATCTTATTTTGTTTCCAACTTAGGCTAATCTTGAGGTGTAGGTTGTTTTAGTTGTTTATTTGCACTCTTTTACTTGTTGCTTGCTTTCTAACGCTCACATTTGACCTATCACATTTCTGGCACGTCCGGTGGGACCCACAAACAGGTCTATTTCTTTCACGTTTGCTATTTTTTGCATTTTTCAAGGTCCAGGTTGCAGAGTGGCAGACCTGTCCTGATAGAGTGGCGGATCTATCCAGCGGTGGTGGACCTGTCCTGATAGAGTGGCAGACTTGTCCTGTTGTGGCGGACCTGTCTTGCAGTGGTAGACCTATCCTGACAGGGTGGCAGATTTGTCCTCGGTGGTGGACCTGTCCTGCTGTGGCGGACCTGTCCTGCTATGGCGGACCTGTCCTGATAGAGTGGCGGACCTGTCCATACAGAGTGGCGGACCTGTCCCTGCAGAGTGGCAGACCTGTCCTCCAGAAGGTAAAAATTTCAAGTTTTTTTTATTGTCTTTTGGTAAAATAGGCACATAGTTTAATTAAAGGGGGTCAATAAACCTTGTTTGGCATGTTTGGGAAGGCTATTTGACGTATCCAATCCCCTTGCGCCATTTGGCGATCCTGGGTGACGAGAAATCATAGCTTTCCAAGTCCTTTTGAGTCACCCTTTTTCACTTTCTTAGTGGGACCTACTTGGGGATTTCATCACCCAAGGGACGATTCCAACCACGCGTACCGACGGGGTATATAAAGGGGGGAGAGCAAAAGCTGTACCTCAATCCAACCATGTTGTAATTGGCGAAGCGTCAGGATGACGTGAAGAGTTGGTCCGAGCCTTTAGTATCTCGCTAAGGTTCTCGACTCACGCTTGTAACGGGTTGGTGTTCACGGTTTGGGCCTCACGTACCGGGTGTATATCGAGGACTCCTTAGCAACCATGTGCATCCTAGAATAGAAGAATTTGTTGACCATACCTGTTTTTACTAATATTAGGGTTGTGCTGTTTGAATTGTCTTTCTTGTGCAAAAACCAGTGATTATCAGTTTGGCCAACTCTTTTTATGATTGCTATATTTTGGGTCCTTTGCCTTACCCATCTATCCAAAACATCCAACTTAAACTTATCCTTTGGTGGACTTGTCCTTATCCCTTGGCAGACCTATCCCTGTGCTGTGGCGGACCTGTCCTAACCCTGTGGTAGACCTGTCCTAGTGCAATGGCGGACCTGTCCTTATGCAGTGGTGGACCTGTCCTTGTGCAGTGGCAGACCTATCCCTGTGCTGTGGCGGACCTGTCCTAACCCTATGGCAGACCTGTCCTTGTGCTGTGGCGGACCTATCCTAGTGCAGTGGCGGACCTGTCCCTGTGCTGTGGCGGACCTGTCCCTGTGCAGTGGCGGACCTGTCCTTGTGCTATGGAGGACCTATCCTTTGACCAGCCTATATCATCACTTGGCATTCATTATCCCTCTATTTTGAACATTGATACGACCATTTAGCATCCAAAACAAACATCTGAACATTCGTTTCGGGCTTCCATCCGTTTGTTCTGAGAGTCATTTATCCTGAATAGTCTTTTGCTTGTTTCGAGAGCCATTCATCTATCTTGAGACACTCCCCATCCGTCCTGAACCCGCTTTCACCTCCGATCTCTGTTATCCCTTATAAACCTCATTGGAGTTGTCATCCACATTGACCTAGGTATTCATCCCTAATCATAATCATCATAACTGGCTTAGGATTGCTATCCGTCTTAAGTCAGTCATCCTTTCTGACCCAATCAATCCACTTCTATCTCAAGTTGGATTCGGTGTCGTTATCATACATCCACCTTTCAATCAATACCTAGTGTTACCAAGGATCCTTCTTAAACTCGGTTGTGGATCTCGGTCTTCATCATATTTATCATCACATCAATCCTAATCATCAGATCGATCCAACCCCCCACATCATCAAATCTATCTAGAACAAAATCCAAAACCTAGACTAATCTAGTGTCATCAAATCAATCCACATCGGTCTAACCGATCATCATCAATCAATCTCCCATCAAATCGAATCAATCTTTCATCATCAAGGTCTTTCTAATATCTTGATCCCTCTCATCATCTTGCATGCCTGTTCAGACCCGATCACAGGCAAAGAATCCTCAAGATCCCAATAACACAATGAACATCCCTCATGATCCCCACAACGGTACCTCATCACAATCCAACGTGGATGGTCAAAACACATCACCACCTGGGGAAGAAAACATGGCTGATCAACCTAAGCTCACATTCGAGGAACACTTCAGCAACCCTGTTAATGCACAAATGACAAAACGCCTTCTCGAAAGACATGGTGACAAAATCTTGGCTCACTTGATTGACAAAGGTGTCAAGATTCCATGAGGTGTCGACTTATCCAAGTATGGCACCTCCACATCCAATGTACCCCAAGGTTCACATGACATCCCCAGTAGCTCGTATGTCCCCAATGTTCCTTCCATAGAAGGTTGGCACCAACTTGAATTTGGAAACACTGTCTTGTATCCCATTGGAAATCCCACACACCCCACCATCTTGGTCATGGGAACACCCCAAACCATTGACCCCAATGATCCTTTTGCCTATGGCATTCCACAAAACATCCTGCAACCACAACCATTAATGCTACCGGCACCACTCCCTTCGAACCCACCTCCTGTCAACACTGGAGACAACCCTTTCGCCACCTTGCCCCCACCTCCTGGGGATACCAATCCTCCACCATCGTCATTCATACCTCAACAACTTCCCCAATCTAACATCCCTCCTCCATCGTCATTCATACCTCAACTACTGCCCCAATCTAACATCCCTCCTCCATCATCATTCATACCTCAACAACCGTCCCAATCCAACATCCCTCCTCCATCGTCATTCATGTCCCAACAACCTCCCCAAGCCTACGCTCCCACTAGCATTCAACAACCCCCCTCGCACAACATCTCAGTCGCACCTCCACCTCAACAACAACCATTGGTCAATCCCCTATTTTCAACACAACCGTCACAACATCAATCGCAAGGAAATCAACCTTGACCTTCAGCCTTGACCATATCTCCATTCCTTGCATCCATTTTATGCCCGCAAGTGCAACCACCACATAACATCCCATCTCGCCCACCATAGCCACCAACTGTGCATCAACAACCACCCCATCATTACAACTATTATAACCAGCAACAATACCAACAACAACCCTCCTATGTGGCATCGCAACAATCATATCAACACTCCCAATATCCGCAAGCTAATCAACAACACCTTCTCCCTTCTTCCCAACAATATGCCACCCATAACTACCTGACCCATCCATATCTCGCCTCACAACAACAACCTCCTTATCAACAAGGTCCCTTGGAATATCAACAGGGGATACCACCTCCTAATTATCCATATGCCTATCTCCAAACATCATCTCAGAATCCACAATCGTCCTACCATCAATATCCATCCAACACATCAGCCAATGTGGACATACTACAAATCAAAGCCGCACTAAAGGATCTCCAAGCAGGGACCAACAAACAATCATTCAGGTTTGAAGATATATGCCCATATCTGTATGATCCATCCATCTCATTGATTCCCTTCCCCAAACATTTTGAGATGCCAAAGTTTGACAAATATAAGGGGAACAAAGATCCTAAGGCCCACTTACAAGAGTTTTACTCCCAGTGTCAAGAAGTTATCCACAATGACAACTATCTCTTGCGCATGTTCCCCCAGAGTCTGGCAAGTAATGCCCTAGGATGGTTCATGACTCTTGAAAAGGGATCTATAAAATCTTTTGCAGACTTTTTAGAAAATTTTGTCTCCTACTTCTCCTTCAACTTGGAGAAAGATACTGATACCCTGGATCTTCTCAAAGAGAAACAACGTGAAGGGGAAACCTTTACTAGCTACCTCCAGAGGTGGCATGCCCTAGCAAGCCGAATGAAAACCCCTTTGAAAGAAAAGGAAATGGTCACCCTCTTCATGGAGAACTCTCATCCTGACATGGCTCATAACTTCTGATTACATTGTGTCACCACTTTCACGGAGGTAGTAGAGAAGGGGCCCATCCTTGAGTGCGCCCTTGTTGCCAAGGGGCACGTCAAAATATATAATCAGGATAGGGAAAGGACATTCAATGACAAGCCACATTTTTGGAACAAGAACAAAAATGCCATATCCACATGGCCAACACATCCCATAAACAACAGCAATCTATACCTAATGCCATATCTGTACCGCAAGGGACACCGCATCCTCCCCAACAGTCCAATCAAAATAACCAAGGGAACACCAAACGCCAGTATGCACAACTAGGAGAACCCTTGAGTGTCATCTTCAACAAGTTGTTGTAGATCAGCTATCTGATCACGTACCCTGTCACCAAGCCACTCGATGAATCCAAACCTAAGCCCGCATGGTTTAGGGAAAATGAATATTGTGAGTTCCACAAAATCAAAGGACACTCTTTGAATAAGTGTCAAGGTCTAAAAAACTACGTCCAAGACCTCATAGATCGAGGTGATATCAAGGTCGACCCTAGTCAAGCCCCGTCGTCCAATGCTCAGTTGCAGATCTATCAAAACGCCTTCCCAAACCATAATCAAGGCCCGAGCACCTCCAATAGTAACCCTCAAAATAACAGCACAAATAACGTGAGCTATAAGAATGTACCCCTCAATTACGAGGGTGTTATTCATTACATTGAGCAGGTAGAACCTCGTGTATCCATGATACATGTCAAAGCTAAAGACCCTCAATGTGTTGTTACCACACGATGAGCCGGCATCACCGTTCTAGTAGCCGCACCCGCCCAACCGACTCCTGTAACCGCCCAGTACAATATCCTTGATCACCTAGGAAAGACCCCTGCACATATCTCCATCTTGGATTTACTCAAGTCTTCCCCTGTGTATCAAGAAATCCTCAATAGAGCTCTAAAGGAAACCCATGTGCCTGATAATATGGATCATACACAGTTCCAATCCTTGGTAGGGCACCTGGCTTCATCTCACCAACTACATTTCAGCCAAAATGATATGCCCAACATTGATGCCAATCACAATCGCCCCTTACATATTGAAGTCGTGGTTGCCCTGCATAAAATAAAAAGAGTCTTGGTAGATAATGGCTCTGCCCTCAACTTGTGCACTCTAAAATTCATAAAACAGGTGGGGTATACCCAAGCGGACTTAATCAACCTAATTATTACAATCAAGGCTTATGACAATGTAGAGAGGAATTCAGAAGGGATCATCAATCTTCCTGTCCAAGTGGGACCGGTAGTTCAGTACATCACCTGCCATGTCCTTGATCTAGACTTACCATATAATCTCCTTCTCGGTCGTCCATGGCTCCATGCTATGCAAGCCGTGCCCTCCACCTACCATCAGTGCCTCGAATTCCCAGTCAATAGACAAGAGGTCACCATCTATGCCGACCCCCAACAATTCGAATATTGCCGCGCCCTAGAGGCATCATTTCCCCATTTACATTATTGTCCTGGGGTTGAAATAGGGGCATCTCAATCATCACCCATTAATCCATCATCCACCATAATAACCACTCCATCCTCCACTGATCCTACAGTCACAAAAGTCCAGATCATTGACAAAGGGTGTGGCGAGTACGAAATGCACACTGCTCTTAATATAGCGACCATGCCACCATCGCCACATGAGTATGGTCAACCTTCCCATGCTACCCAAAAGGCAGACAAGACTGTCACCTTCCATGGCAAAAATATCCCTACTACCACCTTCGTGTCCCCAAGTATCAAGATAGATGCGCTAGAAGAAGACATAAGCCAATGGGTTTACCGAGAAGAGCCTCAGCCGGAAACTCCTCTCAAGGAATACTTCCAAGAAAAGTACCCCTGGCCAACAAAGTTTGTGGAAAAGCATAACTATCAAGGTAGAGGCCTAGGAAAGCAAGAACAAGGGCGGTTACAACCCATTGATATGTCTCTGCTACCAAAAAATGTGGGCATTGGGTATGACAGAAAGCAGAAAGGCCCCGAAACATCGTCTAATGCTTCCAATAGTTAAGTTGTGGACAACTGCTCATTGGAAGACATACCTGAGGAAGAATCCATCATACGTACATATGATGATATCGATCATGCCGACCTATCTTCCATGTTCGAATGCCTATCCATCTACACTATTAGCCTATCCCTTCGCCATCATGAGCTCATTGATTGGGACCTACAAGCTAGCACACCTGTCAGCATGTCTGCAGATACCTATGTCAACCTCATGGGATTATGGGAGGATGAACACTCCAGTCGCAAAAATGAGAATAAGAAAAATAACAAATGGTTAGCTAGTGAAAACCTCCCTAAGGCACTTCGTGACCTTGAAAAAGTAAAAATAAAGGACGCATCTGATGGCGAAAACCTCGAAGAGGCGCTAGAAGATGGAGATGTTCATCTTCCCCTTATGGGAACCCAATTATCTAGCCGATCACCTATTCTGATTGAAGAGACTCAAGAAGTCAATCTGGGAACTGCTAAAAATCCTAAGGTCACCTATGTAGCCAAGTCACTCTTGGAGCAAGAGTACTCAGTCATCGTGCGGCTACTCCGAGAGGGAATTGTTAACTTTGCTTGGTCATACTCAGACATGCCAGGCTTAGATCCTGCCTTAGTGGTTCATCACCTAGACATTTTCCCAGACGCTAAGCCTATCAAGCAAAAACTCTGCAAGATGCATCTACAAGTCGCGTTGTTAGTCAAGAAGGAATTGGAAAAGTTACTGGAGGCAGGATTTATCAGACCAATTGACTACTCCAAATGGATCTCCAACATAGTGCCAGTCGCTAAACCAAATGGTGACATTCGGGTCTGCACGGATTTCAGGGACCTCAACAAAGCCTGCCCGAAAGATGACTTCCCCCTGCCCAACATTGACATGTTGGTTGACCTAACAGTAGGACATGAAATGTTGTCCCTAATGGATGGCTTCTCCAAGTATAACCAGATCCGAATCGCACCTGAGGACCAACACAAAATCACCTTCACAACTCCTTGGGGCACTTTCTGCTACAATGTTATGCCCTTTGGTCTCAAAAATGTAGGGGTGACATATCAGAGGGCAATGACAGCCATCTTCCATGACCTCATACACATCATCATGGAGGACTATGTTGATGACCTATTAGGAAAATCCAGAACACAAGCATAACATCCTGCCATCCTGAAAAAGATATTTGAGCTGTTAGAGCACTACAAGTTGCGACTCAATCCAAAAAAGTGTGTCTTTGGGGTCACTTTCAAAAATTTGCTGGGTTTCATAGTCTCTTGCAGGGGCATTGAGGTTGATCCCGCTAAGGTAAAGGCTATCCTGGACATGCCGCCTCCATGCAATCTCAAACAATTAAGAAGCCTTCAGGGGAAGATGCAGTCCATTAGTCGGTTCATAGCCCAGCTGGCAGAGAAGTGTCAGCCATTCACTCATCTTCTGAAAAAAGATTCCACCTTCCGATGGAACCAACAGTGTCAGATGGGGTTTGATAAAATTAAGGAATATTTAGCCCATCCACCAATATTGATGCCACCTATTCCTGGCAAACCTCTCTTGCTCTACATCTCTGCCACTTTAGTCGCACTGGGGGCATTGTTGGCACAGCATGATGAGTCGTCGAAAGAAAGGGAAATCTACTACATCAGTTGAACATTGGTTGGCTATGAGTTAAACTACTCCCCCATGGAAAAATCTTGCCTTGCACTCATCTTCAGCACACAGAAGCTTCGACATTACATGCTTAGCCATCCAGTAAAGTTAATTGCCAAGATTGATCCATTGAAGTACCTATTATCTAGAACCACTTTGACTGGTCGTATGGCTAAGTGGGTCATGCTCCTCAATGAATTTGACATAGAATACGTGGACCGCAAGGCTATCAAATGGCAGATAATTGCAGCCCAGTTAGCGAAAGCTCCTCTAGTTGACACTCACCAATTAATCATGGAATTCCCTGATGAGGAAGTCTTCTATGTTGATGAGACCCCCACGTGGACACTATATTTTGATGGATCATATACACATAATGGATCGGGGGCAGGAATCTTATTAGTTACCCCTCAGGGTGACTATATTCCCAAGTCATTCAGGATAGCATTCCCTTGTACCAACAATATGGCCGAATATGAAGCTCTCCTCACCGGTCTCAAAATTACGAAACAGTGGCACATAACTCAGTTGAAAGTCTTTGGTGATTCCTTGTTAGTCATTAGGCAAGTTAATGATGAATTCCTAACCAAGGATGATAAGTTGTTACCCTATAAGCGCATGGTGGACGATTTCAAGAAATAGTTCACCTCTATACAATTTGAACAGATTCCCAGGGTACGAAACAAAGTAACTGATGCGATGGCCACTATCGGCTCCCTCCTGGACATGCCCAAGGACCGAACAAAATGTGAGTTTCTTGTAGAACAGCTTTTAATCCCAGCATATGATATCCCTAAGACCGACATGGTGTGCAAAATTGTGGGTCCCACCTCCCCATGGTACCAAGACATCTATACCTACCTCCGTGATAACATTATACCCCCAGACCTTACCCGTAACCAACGCAAATCCTTCATTCATCACTCTTCTCGATACGTCATCGTCGGTGATACGCTTTATCGTCATGGGTATGATGGAATCCTCCTCAGATGTCTGAATGAGACCGAAGCCCATGCTACACTAACAGAGGTACATGGCAGTGTTTGTGGAGCACATTCAAATGGTATGGCTCTGGCCAGAATCTTACGGACTGGATATTATTGGCCTATGTTGGAACACGATGCTTGCGATTTTGTGAAGAAATGCCTTCCATGCCAACAACATGCAGATTTAATCCATGCTCCAGCACAAGATCTTCAGCCCCTCCTGGCACCATGGCCGTTTTCTCAATGGGGTTTCGACTTGATTAGCAAGATTCACCCACCATCATCGGACGGCCACACCTTCATAATCACTGCCACTGAGTATTTCACCAAGTGGGTGGAGGCAATGCCCCTCTCACAAATCACCGACATTCAGATCTCCAAATTCATTCTTTACCATATTCTCTGCAGATATGGTATCTCGTCCACCATCATTTCTGACAATGGAAAACAATTCAAGAACCAAGCCATGAAACACCTATGCGATACCTTTCATATTCAGCACCGTTGGTCAATGCCGTATTACCCCCAGGGTAATGGTTAAGTGGAAGCGACCAACAAAACCCTCATCTGTATTCTTAAAAAAGTTGTCAATAACACTGGATGAGATTGGCACCTCCACATTCATCCTGCCCTCTGGGCATATCGCACATCCATCCACACCCCGATAGGTGTCACCCCCTACTCTTTGGTGTTTGGTGCTGAAGCCGTCTTGCCAATCGAGGTTGAACTTCCATCATTAAGAATCTCTCTTAAGAACCTTATCAACGAAGAGGATGCTCGTGTTGCGCGGCTTGCACAGCTAGAGTTACTGGATGAACGAAGAATAAAGGCCTACAACCATCTACAAGCATACCAGAATCACCTCAAGCGTAGTTACAACAAGAAGGTTCATCCTCGCCAATTCCAGGTGGGCGAGCTTTTCCTTAAGGAGAACCAACGTACTCATCAAGACTGAGACAAGAAAGAAAAATTTGAGGCAAATTGGTTGGGGCCCTATATCATAGCTGCTAAATATGGATCTGGGGCATACAGGTTGACTACTCTTGAAGGAGACCCCCTCGATGAGCCCATCAACATCATGCATCTGAAAAATTTCTACACTTAAATCTACTCGGTTACCCCAACTAGTCAAAAATCCAAAAAAATTAAAAATCCAAAAATAGTCAAGAGAAATAAATCCGTCCTATGGTGAAAACCACCTCTTGGTGGCGCCTTGGATAAGTATGGGTGGTGAAAACCTGGTAACAGGCGTCATCCATAGAGGGCTTAATCATTATCTACTTAACATCCTAGTTATTTTATGTCGACATCTACACTATTGTCCTCACCCATCCCATCCCCGGCTACTTGGTAAATATTGATTGAGCATTGGACGACCCATCTAGCCTATCCCCCATTCCTGAGCTTTCCGGTATCCCACTCTGAGCTTACGACATTCACGTTTGTGTCATCAGGTTGGGTCATCCATCGTGTTGGTCTTCACCTAGGTCTCATCCCGTCATGTCCGTTGGTCGAACTACGTTGCCCCTGCGCTGTCACGTAGGCAAGGTTGATCATTTGATTCTCCCCCAGGGCATTTTTCCATCATCATCAGTTACTATTGGTCTTCTTTTTGCTTTATCCATGGTCTTTTCTGGAACTAAGAGGGCTCTGCACTTTCACGTAGGTAAGGCTAATCTATGATCAGCCCCCAAGCCCCTAGGTCTGTAGGTTGTGTTGGTCTTTTGTGCTTCGTCATCAAGTTGCCCACCGCTAACCGGTTCTTAATAAATGAAGTTCTCTTGTGTTACAAGATCTTGTCCCTCGGTAACATCCCACGTCAACTGGGTCATCTTATTTCACATCCATCTTTGGTCTCAACAGGATGAATCCTTCCTAGCAGACCTCACCAATCACATTCATCACCTTGATCCTATGGCAAAGGACCTGTTGTCTTGATTTTTGATCTTTTGATGCCTTCGAATTTTGTTTATCATTTGGGTTCCTTCCTATC
>VDFB02333177.1:0-20887 GCA_007258455.2 Sequoia sempervirens | reverse complement strand
TTAAATCTGATTTTTTAATATAATTTTTTATTTTTTTATTTTAATTTTTCATTGCTGATTTGTGACATGCATTTTCTTACAATGTTAGGTTGCTGAAACTCGATTTGCATCTCACACAATTGTCTTAAGACGACTTGTGAAGGTGCAACAGGCCTTGGGTTCTATGGTCATCAACAGTTTGTGGAGTGTATGGAGGCAATCAAGCACAGAAAGAGCCCAAAAAGTGAAAGCAATGATCTTAGATGATGAATGGTGGGCTCGTGTGGAATATGTTTTAAATTTCACTGAGCCTATTATGAGCATGATTAGGTATACTGATACTGATCGCCCATGTTTGGGTGAAATTTATGATGGCATGGATTCCATGGTGGAGAAAATAAGAGCAATAATAGATGCCAAGGAACATGACCCAACGGAATCATTTTTCAAAACTGTGCAAACTATTATTGTTGACCATTGGAACAAGATGACCACCCCTTTACATCTCTTAGCATTTGCTTTGTCACCAAAGTATTATAGCAAGGAGATACTCTCATTGCCGAGGAGGATGGCACCATATAGGGATTTAGAGGTTGCTGCTGGCTATAAGGCTGCATTTAGAAAGATATTTGTAGATGAAGAAATCCAAAGCATTGTCATGGGCGAGTTTAGCCAATTCATAGCTGCAAAAAATCATGATGTTTCTGCTCATCTAGACAGATATAGGAAAGATGCTGATGATTGGTGGTATCTACATGGTCAAGGCTCCATTTACTTGCAACCTCTTGCAATTAAAATACTCTCCCAAGTATGTATCTTTTTATTTATTTATTTTTTTGTTTTTCATTCGATGCTATTATGCTATATATTATGATTATTATCGGCAAGTAAAATTAAATACTAATAGTAATTACTAAATGTTGTGTGCATAATCAACAGGTTGCAAGTTCCTTTTCAGCTGAGCGGAATTGGAGTACATACTCCTTCATCCACTCGGTCAAGCGCAATCGTTTGGGTGCAAAAAAAGCAGAGGATTTGGTCTATGTACACTCCAACCTTCGTCTCTTATCACATAAGAAACCTGAACACAATGAGGGTGTGTCAAAGAATTGGGATCTCACCCCTGAGTGTGCTGATTTAGATGCTACAATTGCACAACTTACCTTGGCTTCTATGGATGACAATGAGGCAACTAATGCACCTAGTGGGAGTGGCAATCTAATTGATGGTGGTTCAAATGAAATTGAAGTTATTGAACCAATTGAGGATGATGAGGATGATGAATTTGAAGAATAGTAATACTGAATTAAATATTGTCTTGATTGTAATTTGAATTTTCAATGTGTAATGACATTTTAAGACTTGAGTATTTACTATTTACTTTTTTGCAAATTATGAATATGATTACAGATTATGAGGTATTACCGTATGGCATATTTCATTGTTTCAATATTCTATGGCATTATGGCATTATGATCATATGATTATAATTTTGAGCATGCTTATGAGTCTATGGCATTATCAATATGTTTATAAATTTTAAAATTTATATAATATATATATATATATATAGTAATTACTGAACCCAAACCCGAACCTCTAGGGAAAAAAATTTGTCAACCGGCGAATCCCGGACCTCGAACTCCAGACTGAACTCCAGACTGAATCATTAACTTAGCATAGGGGACTACAATACTTAATTCTAGACGATATTGGTAACAAAATCAATTTAAATACAATGCTCAGTTCAGATTCTAAGGTGATACACCAGTATATAGCATACAGTTCTTATGCAACAGTTTATAAATACTGATTTTCTGTCTTAAAACAATACTGGGACTGATTCAAAACATTTTCTGAGTACTAACATCAATCAGGAAGGCATTTCTGAGCACTCCAAAATGTGATAACAGCAGCACAAAGTTTCAGACTGATTACACACATTTCTATGGTTAACTGGCAGCCAAAATACAAAGGTTTTCCAACTAGAAATACTTAGAAATACAAAAGTTTTATGTGCATTTGCATATGAACTGATACAACAAGAAATAAGCATGTATTATGATTACTCAAACCTTGTAAAGACATGCCTAGCAGTATAGATGCCCAGGAAAGAGAGATTAGTAGGAATAAACCCTCCAAACTTGAATACCACCGTAGCGCATGTACTGTTCACGTGGTACTGTAGCACGACACTATTCATGCCACTGTAGCATTTATTGTAGCAGATACTGTAGCAGCCAACAATAAATGCATTCCACAATGCATCTGCAATGTCTTTACAACCAACAACAATATAGTTTTCAGATATTCAATATAATCTTCAAACCCTTTTCGAACAACTTTACAAATAAGCTCAAATTGGTCTCCTGGATGAAGACCATACTAAGGCAATAATCTCAGCTGGTCTTTCACAGCCTCAAAATTGCACAACCTATGAGAGTTTTCGTTCCCAAAGGCTCAATAATGGCAGAAACCCTAGCTGGTTCCTCCTCCAAGCAAGAACTCCAAACGCACAAGTTTTTAATCTTCAATCATAATAAAAATGAATTCCTTTTGATGCCTTTTATAACCTCTCAAAGGAGATCGACCTCTTAATTGCATTTTAATTGCTTTTGAAATCCACTTTTAGGTTTTTAATAAAAACTTTATAATATCTCTCCAAACTTGGGCACCCAAATCAATAATATAAAAATGTACTTTAAGTGATTTTAATTGAGGGTCATGACCTCATCGGAAATAAAGTACACTTTTTGACTTTATAATTTAACTTTATATTTTTTAATTATCATTAAAGTACCTTTAATGATAAATTACCATTAAACATTTACATTTCACCCATCCAATTGGATTAAGAGGTCAACACCAGACCGGTGACCGTCCACCTCGCCTTACTTAAATATATTAATCTTTGACTCCCTAAGTGGTGACTTACTATAAATAGTATAAGAAGAACTCCGAGTTTGACGAAGGCCAAACCTCAACCCACATTGAGCTCAAGGAGAAAGCACATTGATCACCGGCCAAGAAGGGACCCCCTAACATCTGTGTTAGCCTCGATGGGTAATGACACTCCAATAGAGGTGTGTGGGAGAGGGTTTGTTGATATGGGGGATGACACATTTTAGGATGTTCTTTGTGTGCCCTCATTATTAACTAATCTCCTATCAATCTATCAAATCACTCACACAGGAACAAGCAAGAGAGTTGAGTTTACTCTTGATATAGTGATGATTCATGAGATGCAAAATTATTCTATAAAGGTGTTTGCACCCAAATTAATTTTGGCATTCTCAGGTAAATTGAGCTAAATCTTGTTAAAATGCCATGTTAAGTCGGGCTTTTAGGTCAAAACCAATTATAGAATCTTGGTGGGTTTCTCATTAAGGAGCATCGCGGCAAAATTCTTGAAATTTTGAAAATTAGGTTTTTCCCTCTATTTTCGTGGAAATCCCTGAAAATAGGACCTTCCCGGAAACAATTGAAAATGATTTTGATAGGATTAATTGACTTCACAATCACACTGGTCAAGTCAGAATCATCAAAAGACATGTTTTACTCTAGTGGGTCTATTTTTGTTTTTCAGGAACAAAGTTAGGAGTTCCGCAGCCATTAATGGCAAATTGGCCAGCACTGTGTGCCGAAGTTAAGCTTCAAAGCTTCAACGACGCAAACCATGGCTAAAAAGGTCAAAAAGATGCTTCGCTTTTGATGAAGGAGTTCCCTGAAGCGTGAAAAGGTCAAAAATTTGACTAACTTCCGAGATGTTACTGGCGGGAGAATGCCTCATGTTGAAAAAGGCTTTTTCTCGCCAGGCTTCATGACTTTAAAGGTCGTCAAAGTCGCAGAAGATCATCCGAAGCAGTCATGCTCGGCGTTTGATTGCTGGCTCAACAGTGAAACGAACATCCCGATCATCTGATGAATAGATCACAAGCAGCTGCTGACGAAGCAAAAAGAGGCAGTTGAGGAAATATCAAGAAACCACAGTTAACGGCGAAGTTATAAGGAAAAAGAGCCTTTTCAAAAGAAAGGCGCCCTTTCTTTTGGACTTCCAGATGCTGACCAATGACAAAAGGCTTCCTAGGATATCTTTCTCAGCCCAAGTAGATCTCGTAAACGCAACTGCAAGCATCAACATCTGTCAGAGCAGTCAACGGATAATCAAGATCAAAGTAGGCAACTTTCCAGATGAAAACAATCCAGCTAAAAGGAAAAAGCGCCCTTTTCAAGGAGAGGCGCCCTTGAATAAAGGAACCCTAATTTGAGATTCAGATTTCCTGAAGACAGTCATTTCTGGCGAAGCAGAGCTAGGAACCTGATAAGACATCAAGTGAAAACATCTGACTCTCCAATCAACGAGAAATCCAGTTCAAGGCACGGGAGGTCATTTCAAATAAGCTGAAGAACGAAGATTAAAAAATCACTAAGGCATTGGCAAAAGCGCCCTTTCTTGGGAAAGGCGGCCATTCTTTTGGAGCCCTAAACTCAGTTTTTATCAGGCAGTCTCCCAAGCACTTCTTTCCAGTATGGATCCAGCTCCGCAGTGAATGTGTCCGTGACGTCTCAGGGTCAACAAACAACGCTAGATTCAGGATCAAACAGGGGGTTTTCAGGAGAGAAAATACTAAAAAAACTTGCAAAAGATGAAAAGGGACGCCTAAAAGAAGTCAAAGGTCATTTGTTGACTAAAGTCAAAAGCTTTTTGAGTTAAAGTTGGCTAAAACGCTCCACGATTGGTGGAAATCACCCTTTTAACTTCAGATCAAACTCAAATCACCTTTTGAGCTTGTGTTAGGTCCCCAAATTTGTGGATCTGAAGCTCAAACATATATATTCAAGGAGATGGCGTCCCCTTTTCATTGTTTCATTGCAGATTCAAAGATAAAAACAGCCACAAGCTCTCAAGGACGCCATTGAAGATCTAAAGGAGGTTTTCATCCGTTCTTCATTTTTATTTGCAGATCTGAAGCAGGAAAAGATTGCCATTTTGAGGATTGGGTCAGAGATAGTTTTTTTTTGAAGATCAGATAAAACTTCCAATCCACCTCTCGCCTTTTCCCTTCTTTGTCTTAGGTTTCACAGACCGGCCGTAAAAGCAACAGTCAAAAGATCGCATCGATCAACCGGTGCTATTCGATCATTTCTTCTGAGAAAACCCATCTCTCAATAGCCTTTCCAAAAATCAAAGAAACTTCTGTCAGCCTCTATTTTTGGGGTTTTTCCAAAAGTTTCGTAATCCAAATTCGAGGAACTCGCTTGTTCGGAAGATTGAAGCACGGTAACAAACCCATATGTGCATTTTTCTCCGAAAATACTTCTGAGGACGCTATTTTTAAGGGTTTCCGAAAATCATCTGAACTAGGTCAAGCTTACAGTCGATCTTCAAGTTTTTCAGGATGCAGTACTCCCAGGTGCAATACGAGGCCAAGACGGTCTTACTCCATGATTACCTGAAAACAGTTGACACAAATCTGCACCAAGTAAATCCGGTGGTCGATCTGGAGCAGCTAGAAGGCATGAATCAAATAACATTGCAGAATATCGAAGAATCCGGGTTGCTACAGGCCGCATCAATTCCCATCACACTACAAAGCATAGAGCTTGTAATCGCTTGTATCAAGCATTACAACCCTACCACCAGAGAAATCAGAGCAGCAGATGGGAGAATTGTTTGCAGTTTAAAGCCTCAGGATATCGAAAGATGTTTTGATATTCCATCACATCCTAATAGCAAAGTCATATCATTGACGGAATGTGAAAAAGCATTTGAGACAGCTAAGGACAAATGTCAAAGGATTATGGCTGAAAAATGGCTAAAAGTGACAAAGGCAAACTTGCCTAAGCCGTTGGGACGAGGAGAATGCAAAGATGAGTACGCAGTGTTAATCACTCTACTCAATAGAATCACTGGAGAAGAAGATGGTCGTCAATTTCAGCCATGGATGTACTATGTCATCGCTAAAATCATTGGCAGAAGGGAATACTATGACTGGGCCACTTTGATCAGTGACACACTCCACCGACAAATCACTAGGTATCTGGAAGCTCATAGGTTCCATATGTGCTCTTACCTGGTATACTTGATCGCCTTCCAAGGTGAATTCAGGTTATTGAACAATGTGGGAACCTTAGGTGTGCAGAAGGTTCACGAACATTTCACATGTCTTGAGTTTACTCAAGCGGGAAGGCACTTCAAGAGGACAAGTGATCACTTCACTATGCACACAGTACGTGTGCTTAACCATGAGATGCACGTGCGTATTTCACAGACAGCCAGAGAGGCAATGGCGGATTGGGCAGATTGGTTCATCCAATTTCCTACGTTCTCCTACATACGCGTGTATGGCTACATTGGCCACCCTACCATGCTACCAAGATACCCTTCAGATAGGGTAGTCTTCATGGAATTCCTGAGACAGTTGTCCGAGGTTCATATCCACTTGCGCTTGAAGAGGAAGACAGCTGTTAACTTTCCCGTTGAAATGGGACTGTATAGATGTGGATTCGCGGCCGATGCTAAGATGATGAGTCAAGAAACAGCGAGGTTTAACCTCAAGTATCTCATTGATAGAAGATCCTATGATCCCAGGGGACTCTATGCAGCACACCTTGAGCAACACTCGTCACATAAGTCTTCTATGGAAGATTATTGGGTGAATTGTAAAGACGAGTATGAAGTGCGGAGAAGGAACTACAGCAGATTCAGACTCACACAAATTGCTGATTTCATGTCAGCAGACATTGAGGGCCTATCAGATGATGAAGGAGAAGTCATTCTCCCCTCATTCTTCGCAGATTCAGTTGACTCTCAATCACTCCCGAGAGTGGATTGGTATGCCAAAGAAGACACATCTATAGAAGAAAGAACGAGTAGAGTGGTTAGAAATAGCCAACTCTATCTCGACAGCAAGAAGTCTAGGAAGGTGATACCAGAGAGAACAGAGCCGCCACAGGTTCAGTCTACACCACCTTCCACTTCAAGAAGGAAACCTAGACAGAAACAATGGTGCAATCCTCCCCAAGGGATGAGGATGTCAAAACCAAGAACACAGAGGACACCAGTTGAGAAAGCCACACATAGTCCTGACATAATCATGGGTATTGCTGCCCCAGAACAAAGAGTAGAGACTGCTATCCCTGATTCAGCAGAAGTTATCACAGAGGAACCAGCAGCAGTAGTTGTTGAAGAACCAGTGGCTGAGCCAATGGCAGAAGCAACGACAGTAGAAGCAGTAGCAGAGACGGTGCCTGTTATGGAAACAGAACCGCCTACATCACCAGTGTCACAGCATACACAAGTCCTCATCGACTTGGATTCGCCACCGAGAGACATTGCTCCAGCACAGTCTCACACATCTAGCGTTCAAGGGCCTCACGTCCCTCCTAGGGAAGTTCGCCGAGATTCTATTTGGCTCGAAGGCTTCCTAGGAAGGAAGAGGGAGAAACCCTCCTATGAACTTGACTTTACCGAATTCGACCACGTCTCACAAGACATGCCGGCGAAAAGGTTGAAGAATCAAGTTCACATAGAAAGGAATGCAGAATGTGAGATCATCATAGAGACTGCCGCTCCACCAGTAGAGAAAAGCATACACGAGGTTCAAGTAGAGGACTACAGTTTGTCTCAACTTAACCTCGGGAAGACTACACGACAGGTGGAGGCGGATCTTCTCGGAATAGCTTCGGTGAGCGCACAAGAAAGAATGGCCAAGGATGGTAAAGAAAAGGCAGCCTTAAAGGCTGAAAATCAGAAACTGAGGTCTTACATAACCAGCTTGATACATGGCACACCAAACGTCTCAGCCTTACCAACAGGACTACTAGATCTCCCCGCCGAACAGAATCATCGACAATTGTTAACATTCGGCAAACACTTGAGAAATCAGGTGGAAGAGTTTGTTCTCAAGGGTAGATGCGTACTGGGAAACCTATACCAGTTACGAGATAGAGCACATGAACTTCGTGTGGAGATCCAGCAGTCGGAACAGAAGATTGCAGAAAAGAGGCTTGAAGACGAAAGCACAATTGCAGATTTGCAATTAGCATATCAATCAGTATACTCTGAGGAAAACAAGCAACATCTTTTTGCTTGGAAGGAACAATTAGCGTACAAGGTGAAAGCCTACGACGCTCATTCAGTAGAGATGATTGATTACAGAAGGGTGGTTGCCACTATTATCAACTTCGCAAGAATGTTGGTAATATCTTTCCCTTGCATGGAATATCAGCGTGAAGGAGGAGAATATGTCGAGTTGGTGACTGTACAGAACCAGTTTAGAGATGTCATCCGCAGTACCTTTCTTGATGATCCAGAGGGTTGCAAGCTGGCTAAGGTAGCAGCTTTATCAACCAAGTTAGAAGAGGCAGCATCTCAATGCATTGACTTCGGAAATCAGCTCACAACGGGTGAGATCATGCTTCGACGCCACGTCATCATTCTACGGAGCATTAACTCCCCAGAAGCTGATGAAGTCAACCAATGGATAGAGACACTGTTGATTAATGGCGAGCTATAAATGCACCAGAAAAGGACGCCATACACCCTCCAAGTGGCATTCATGAGACTTGAGTTGACTTGATGCTTCTTTCCAAGTCAACTCAAGGTGCTATTAAATGTAGTTGGAGTTAACTTGATGCTTCTTTCCAAGTTTAACTCCACTTTCCTTAAATCATGCATTGTCAGATCCCACTGATTAAGGATGTCTGATTGGCTTCCATGATCCGTTGTGGATCTTAGATCTCCACTAAATGTGGATGTCGGAGGATACTACATTGTGCTCAATTTTAGTTTACAAATAACTCAAGTAGTTTCATTGACTTCTTGAGCTATTTTCAAAGGAATCAAGCAGTTTCCGCTTAACTCCGCTTGTTCCCCCTTTTGTAAACAAATCTTGCTAATTGATTGGCAAGAACTCATTGTTAACTCATGAGATTTCTAAAGTTACCCACTTTGAGTTCTATAAATAAGAGCCTTGGGCTCATTATTTGTTTAACTTTTACTTGCTATGCAAAATTGCTGCGCCATTGTTGCCAATAGCTTTGAAAGCGAATACTTGTTCACTTTTGGATGAGAGTTCGTTGGACGATTGTAATTGTGCATGATTTCGTGCCTTTGCTTTCCCAACTTTTGTAGTTCGTTGATGAAGCATTGAAGAAGAATATCAGAAGGCGCTTGCATTTTGATCATCTTGTTTGAGTTATGTCTACGTCTTGTGTTTAATAGCTTGTTGTCTCATTTCCCTCCTCGGATAGGAGTCCCTCCTCCTTGGATATTTGTTATTGACAGTTATCGTTTGATGTTGTATAATGTATTGACTTCCAAGCCATACTTCGGATAGGTGTCCCTCCTCCTTAGCAAGCTCGTTGGCCAAAGCATCGTGATTCTGTTGTTTCTAGTAAACTATTTCTTAAAGCTCATACCTCGGATAGGAGTCCCTCCTCCTTGGCAGATCTCAGATCTAGTTTACCGTGTAGAGTGTTTGCTTGTACCAACCTTATCCCGGTGTATACCCGAGAGTTCAGAGCCTCGGTCATATCCTCTGGAGACGGTGAATTCAAGTGATCCAACCATCCTATTCCTGCTCCTATGCCCTCTTGCTCTGTTTATCTTGAAGGTATTGGATAGATAGAAGCTAGTTAGTCGTAGTTAAGATCTGCAGAAACCAGAGAAAAGCTTAGCTACGGCGCATTGTGTTTATGCACCCTTGTGTCCTGCCGCTGAAGCATAAAAAGATAGGAACTTTAGTTAACATTTCCCTTCCCTACGCATTGCTCCCAACAGAGAGGGACTTCTCCTCTTTAAATAACGAAGAAGTGTTGCAAAACATTTGAAGAATAACGCTTACAATCACACCTGCAGGTGCTAATTTAAAACGCTACCGCATCAAACCGGCCTCCAACTAACCTGCCAGAAATAGATTTGGAACTGGCTTGCTGAAAACCTGTTAAAAATAGCACCAAGGGTGTTGGAGACCAAACTGCTCAAACTGACCAGCCAAATGTAGCCACTGAACTGAACTGCGGAAACCTTGCTAAAAATAAAACTTACTAAAAATAGCATACTACTAAAAATAGTAAGTTGTTCCAAACTCATTTTGAGCATAAACTGAGTAGCCGTCGTAACTTACTAAAAATAACAAGTTCAGAAAAGTCCACTGTTCCTGATGCATGTCACATCACTGTGAAGCACTCTGAAAACCCAGAAGGAATCCATAATCCAAACTGAAAAACTCCAATATGCAAGCCTCCAAAAGCAGTCGAGAATGCAAGTCAATATCCTATCATGCATGTTACCTCATCACGAAGCTCTCTAAAAACCCAGAAAGCTCCACGAGACGTGTTAGAAACTCTCGCATGCAAGACCTCAAAACCTTCTCAAAAGTGGAAACCCTAATTTCATCTTCCGACTAGCCTACGGGCCTCCAGTATAGGCTAATGGCCAACAGTACTGATCACTGTTGAGAAGGGGATATTACAGTCCGCCCTTCCCAAAATTGCTTGTCCTCAAGCAATTGCACAATACTCCAACTGATCCATACCAAACCAAGCACAATCCCAAGGTCCCATGTCCGTTTGAAGAAGGACCCACCATGCTGATGTTGCACCACTCTGATCACATTAGTGAAAATATCATGCCAAAGCTACACTAACCTCTCTTGTAACTCCCAAATGTTACCATCCATGAACAGACTGGGAGGACTGAAGTCAACACCTTGCAACATCTCATGCCCAAAAGACTCTGAGTCATCAATATCAACCATACCACTATCTAATGGGAAAGATAGACTACTCAACTCAAAAACATATCTCCATAAGGTATCTTACAAAGCCACGATTGCAAATGTGACTTCACTAAATCTTCTTGCAAAGAGGGAAGCCATCCTTTGCAAGAGCTTAGCTAATTCATCTCCATCACTCCAAAGGGAGCCACTATGTCTCAACTGAATTATCATGATACAACCATGAAGACTGTAGAAATTTCTCACAATTTCAACACCAAGAATCCCAAAATGATGAACCAAGGCAATCAAAGATTCGCTGCCCCAAGCAAAAGTACAAAGGAAAGCATAGGAATAGCCATTGGTAACAACTTGAACACCTCCCAAAGATGGATTCGGATTGCTTTGAATCATCACCTCTTGCATTTGAGGCCAAAAATCAGTTCTGATAGGAGATTGTGAAGTCTGAAAATAAGTATACCAACTGCCCACCATGACTGAAATGATTGACTTATGATCTGATTTAGGAATAATCAGCATCCAAGAAGATGAACTACTGCTGCTATACTGAAAATCATCTCCCAAATTAATGCATTTACTCAAAATTTGTCTCCAATCCATTTGTTGATAAACAAACGGAACCAACAAGTGGCTGGTAATGAAAGGGACAACACCAAAAAATTGATAATTTGATCCTTATCCTTCCAAAAGTCTATCTTTCCACAAGAATTTAGCTCCATCAATCCATGTTGAGGATCCCAAACAAGGATACCCAACTGAAAACGATCTCCAACACACCGGAGAGAGAACTAAACATGCCTCCAAGTGCTGGTCAAAACCAAGTGCATACTCATGAAATTGGCGTCCTCTATAGTGAACCTTTGAAACCAACCTATGAAAGCATTCACATTTGTGGAGCACGAAACAAATGTTGTCTTCAATCCCAACCCCAAAAATGGACTAGTATGAGCTAATACATCACTCCACCCAAGGGATGGATTGTCAAGAGTGCAAACAGCAAGTTCTGGTCCATCTTCCTCCTCTACTTCATGGGCAACAAATTTGAAATCTTCACTCCTTGCTGCTGTAATGAAGTTAACAGCAGTTACCAAGACTTGTCTCATTAACACTTTGATGTCAAAAATGTTGAAATTATCTTGCTTCAACCCTTCCATGGAGACTTCATCCTAAGCCCTCATGCATTCACTAACAAGCAGCCTTGGAAGATTATTAATCACAATTTGTGTCACATCCTCATAGAGTGATATCAAAGCATCCTTAGACTGGAGTTCATACTTAACCTCATGCTTGGTCACTTCACTACATGACTCATTTTTCAAAACAAAGAGAAGATTGTCATAAGTTGCTTCTGCACCCACTTCAAAGAGAGGATTGTTAAAAACTTGGAAGTCATTCTTTTCATCTTGCTGATCCAAATCTGCACATGCAACTTTTGATTTCCTTCTGACACTTTCTAGATCAAACTCCTCTTGAAGACAATCAAGTTCTTCAATTACTTGCTTGATTTCTTCAGCTCTTTGTCCATTTTCTTGCTCTCTGGAAAATTTGAAATCAACAAACTAATCTTCTGCTTCCTTTAGTGCCATCTAAGTGTCTTCTAACATAGCTTGTGTTGATTCAAGCTCAAGAGTAAGCTCATCAACCTTTTTCTCCTTGTCTTGGAAAGCACCAATGGTCTTTTTTGCAATTTTGAAGGCATAATCTCGATCTTCAATCAAGTGTATGTATGCCGATTTCAATGCCTCTAAGGAGTCTTTGATAAGTTACAAATTAGGAAGAGCAACTTCATCCTTAACTCCACTTCGTCTCTCTTCAAACTGAACCTTCCAATAGAGATCTTCAACCAAATTGTGTGTGCGATCAAATAGGGATAGAGCTTGCACTTCCCTTTCAAAAGACACCTTGCATTGATCTTCCCACTCATGAACATGCAAAGATGGTGAACTGCTGATAGGCTGCAACTGAAAATCGGAACTTTGTTTCTCGCCTTTGCTGCCTTCATTGCTGCTCCAACATTCTTGTACTTCACCACCAACTAGCAGAGAATGCTCATTGTCATAAAAAACATCATACTCTACAAATTCTTCAACCCATTGCTTGCAATCAACTTCATGCATTGATAAATCAGATTTGTGTTTAGTAACACCTTCAAACTCTCTATCTTCAAGAGCCATATGGCCCTCTAGCTTTGCTTCCACTTCACTGTCACTTTGAACAAACTTGAAGGCAACCCCAAACTCAAGCATATTGTCACCATTGTTTGCTGATATAGAGTCCTCATCAAGTTCCATTTCATCATCCGGATCAAAGGGAAATTCATCCCACACAGGTTCCTTGTCTTCGCTAGGTGCCTTCACACCTGGATCCCACATGCTAAGGGGCTGATTATTTTGATCAAAAGAAAAGTGTTCATCGTGCCCTTCTTGGAGTGTTGACTCTTTGAAAAAGTCACCTCCCAACTCACTTAAACTGATATCTTCATAGGTATCTTTCTCCAAAGGCTTGGTTTGAAGGTCAAACCCAAACCCATCCATGTCACCATCATTGTATTGGAAATAAGAGTCATCAAAGCTGGCTGCTTTGATTACTTTATCATTTTTATCTTCAACAATCCCATCATGAACAAGTATGTTGCTGATTTCTTCATTAGCAGCCCAATGAATACCAAAGAGGTCTTCTTGGCTACTTGTCATAAATTTGTCTTGTGAAAACTCTTGACAGGTTTGAACAACAACAAGAGGGGAATAATCCTTCACCAAATCTTCAACAAGAAGAGGTATAAACACATCGGAATCACCACCAACAACATCACCATGGTTATAATCATAAGCTGGTTCAAAGACACCACTAGTATTTTCTTCATCGTGCTCTTCTTCTACGAACTCATCCCACACAACAGTACTTCCAACATCTTCTGTGAAGCCCTTAGTCTCCAGACCTTCATTGGATAAATCTTCATTAGGACTCAAAACTGCTGTTATGTTCTTTTCACTGAACTGATCTTCATCACTTCCTATCACATGCAAGTCTAAGGGAGTATTTTGAAGTTCTACCACACACTCTTCAACTGTCAAAGTATCTTCATCAAACTCACGATCATTTTGAGGTGACATGTGCACCTTGCTTGTGCCTTCTTCCATACTGGTTGACGGATTTTCCTCATCAACTTGCTTACCCGTGGGCTACAAACCTCAAACAGGCACTTTTGTTTCTTTCTCTTTCCCTTCATCAATCGAATGTTCTGCTTTTCCATTCAAACCTTTAGATTTTGCAAATAACTTTGAGTATGCCCCTTTAATGTCAAGATCTCTCATAAGCATGGACAACTCCTGTAACAACTTAGATATAGACTTCTTTGTAGCCATCTGACAACTGAGTTTTGTCTTTTCACAGGATGGCAGGATCTTTGCTCTGATACCACTGTAATGAGCCAACCAATTTTTTTCAAAATTTTCAATGAACAATTCAGTACAAGCAGCACCCGTTAAGGTTAGCCCAAATCCAAACCAACTGCTAGAAAGTAACTCTACGCTAAGAATGCACATTCAATCCCAAGATGGAAAAGGTGTTGTCATATGGCGCCGAGGATCGTCAATAGCAACTAAAAGAGAATGCAATGCCGAAAGTAACCCAACACCAAGAATGTGCACTTAAGACCCGAGGTGGGTGAGGTGCTACCATATGGCGTTGAGGATCTAATGCATTGGTGACGGCTCAGCCGATCAACAGTATGAAATGTAGTACAATGAAGACGGCGAGGCCAGTCTCTTCTACAATCGTGGGAATATAATTTGCAATAAGTAAAATAGGCGGCTAAGCCATCCTCTTCCACTAAGAGTGGGAAATACAATGTAACTCAGCAAAATATGAAGATTGCTGAACAGTACTACTGTAATAGCTTTATAATGAGATAGAATCCTATAAATAACACTGTAAATTGAAATGTCCCAATGCTACAAATAATGTTAGATGTTCACCAAACTTCTCAAGACTCCAAACTATGATTTAGCACACCAAAATCCCAACTAAAGACAAACTGAAATACTAAACCAGCAAACTGTAATTTATATCCAGCAACTACAAGACTCACTAAAACTCTCATAACTCACTCCATATCACTCCAAATAACATGAGACAAGATGCAATAGACTCCTAGATAGATGGCGGCTAAGAAGAGATCATAAAACAGCTGCAAACTAAGGTTATTTATTTTTTCTACTCAAAAAAACTTCTCCAGCACATAGTACGGCCTCCCAAGAGGGGCGACCTGCAAGAATAAATCCAAGACTCCACAGAAAAATCTGCAACTCAGCAATAAGGGGCGCCTAGGGGAGACTCAACCATGGGGTCAATACCCATAACCAGCAAAAAATCGCCCAATGAGCTACGAGCCAGAAACACCTACAGCCAACACTCCAACCAGCAAACAATAAACTGTGAAAGTACTCCAAAACATTAGAAAACTATAAATAACATCTTCACAATAAGCTCCATCTATTTTTTTGTATAAAGAATAGTCTCACACTTGATTAGTTGCTATCTCTCAAGCAAGAAACCAAGCAAACACACTAGGAGGTATGCATTCCTCGAATCACTCACTCACCATTTCGGTAGCATAACGATGTATTTTCTCATGGATGCAAAACAAAGAGCCCAACACTCTTATTTATAGCTTTTCTGTCACCAAATTCAAATTCATTTCCCTCCAAGATGGATGCCTAATCCAAATTCACATTCACCTTGCAATGTTCTGCCAATTTGCATTTCATTTCACCTTTTCCCAAGTCGTCCACTTCATGAAGACATAAAGTGAAACACTTTATAAAATAATATATCTCCTCAAAATATTATCTTATTTGCATTTCATTTCCCCATGTCTCCAAGGCGTCCAACATCAAGAAAGTACTATACTTTATTAAATTTGCTAATAAAGTATAAAATGGCGTCCAAATATAATAAAGTGAATGATTTTAATAAAATCACTTATTTCTCCTTAAGGCGTTCACCAAGCCTTATCAAAATTCACTTTATTAAAATATTTTACCTCCACAAGTGAAGCGCCCAACTCAAGCTCAGACCTGCTAAAAATAGCTCAAAAGTATTGAAGACTCAAATTGCTCCAACTAACCTGCTAGAAATAGACTTGGAACTGGCTTGCTGAAAACTTGCTTTAATAGCACCAAGGGTGTTGGAGACCAAACTGCTCAAACTGACCCGCCAGACGTAGCCACTGAACTGAACTGCGGAAACCCTGCAAAAAATAGCACTGCTAAAAATAGAACTTACTAAAAATAGCATACTGCTAAAAATAGTAAGTTGTTCCAAACTCATTTTGAGCACAAATTGAGCAGCGGTCATAACTTACTAAAAATAGCAAGTTCGAAAAAGTCCACTGTTCCTGATGCATGTCGCATCACTGTGAAGCACTATGAAAACCCATAAGGAATCCAGAATCCAAACTGAAAAACTCCAACATGCAAGTGTCCAAAAGCAACTGAGAATGCAAGTCAATATCCTGTCATGTATGTTACCTCATCACGAAGCTCTCCAAAAACCCAGAAAGCTCCACCAGACTTGCGTTAGAAACTCTCGCATGCAAGACCTCAAAACCTCCTCAAAAGTGGAAACCCTAATTTCATCTTTCGACTAGCTTACGAGCCTCCAAGATAGGCTAACGGCCAACAGTACTGATCACTGCTGAGAAGGGGACATTACATTTTCATCCTCAAAGCCCAAAGGATTCGATCCTCATTTCGACAACACTTCGTTATCTCAAATCAGCTTAACCTCCAAATGAGCTACCCCATGCCTCCTTTTATAGCTTTTTCGAAAAAGCATTTTTTCTTTCTTTGTTGCTTTTTCCTTGCTTTTTTGAAAAAGTACTTTTTGTTTTTTGTTGCTTTTTCGAATAAAAACATTTTTTGCTTTTTATAAAAAATTAACTTTAATAACCTTTTCACTTTATAAAATTTGCCACTAAAGTAATATTAAAACATTACTTTACAACTTTAGTGTAAATATTAAAATAATTCCAATCATTTTACAAAAAGCACCGGGAGACATCCAAAACAAAAACTAATCGCACCAAGAAGCTACTGATAACAAGGAAAGATGCTAGGTGCCAAAACGAGCACTTACTAAAAATAGTAGTGTTCTCCGAGAAATGTGGAGAACAACTTAGATGGCCAAAAATGCAATGAAGATCATCACCACCATCTTGAGGACCAATAGAATGACAATATACGACTGGATGCTGAGGAAAGCCACCATTGAGCTCTCCAAGAACCTTGGAACTCTCCCAACTCACCTGGGAGCCTTCAGAAAACCCTGGAAACTAGCCAATGCTTATGGAACAACTGGAAACTAGCCAATGCTTATGGAACAACATGATGTAAAAATGGGGACGTTACATTTTCTTGCTGCAGTTTCAAAACATCATTTGTTGGTTAAAAGTTGATCTAACTAGGCACAAACTTGGTCATTGAATGATAATTGAAAACAAATATCAGAACTGTTATATAGTTTAGTAGACACACCTTGTGAAAGACCTTTGGAATGGATTCTAGACTTGTTTAGGTGCCTTGCCTATTCAAACCAGCCCCAACTGCATCAAAAGATGCAAGAATGTGTTGTTTATCCATCATAAGGGGTCAAGCCACCCAAAGGGAAAGGGTATGCTAGATATTTCAAAGAGCAGGAGTAAGAAACAGTAAAATATTTAATTCAATTTGAAGAAACAAGCAAAGAGGAGTAGAGAAACCAATTACCATGGTTCATAATAGTCTTACAATGAATGGGATTCTAAAATTGAAACAAAAACCTTTGGTGAGATATTGCATGATAGCAACTTTGATGATACAAGGTGCCCAATTTATTGAATAAAACTTTTCAAATTGGTTTTGAAGGGGATAGGTCCAATAAATCAACTAACAAGAGGAAATTGCTCTCATTAGGTTAAATTTTTGTCATAGCTTGGTAATTGAAAACAAATATCAGGAGCATTATCAAGGGCTCTCAAACATGCCTTGTGAAAGGCCTTTGTGTTGGACTAATCGCTAGCGTCTCCCTTTGGATTCGTGACATGGACTAACCACCTCTCGTGGATTCATTTATCTTTGGCATTTGTATTGGGCCTTAATAGGTTGACCTTTTGGCGCAACGACAAGCATGTTCCAACAAATGGTATTAGAGCCATGGTTGTGGGTTTGAATCCCCTCGGGTGATGCTGACTGGGGGGGGGGGATTGTTGGACTAATCACCAACATCTCCCCTTGGATTTGTGACATGGACTAACCACCTCCTGTGGATCCGTTTATCTCCAGTGTTTGTATTGGGCGTTAATAGGTTTATCTTTTGGCGCAACGGCAAACGTGTTCCAACACTTTGGAATAAAATTTCAAGCTTGTTTGGTGCCATAATTATTGAAATGAGCTCCAACCACATTAATAGATGCAAGAATGGGCTGTTTGGCTACTATAAATGCCCAAGCCATGGAAAGGGCAATGCCTACTCTAAAAGAGGTAATAAATGCAAACTAAATGTAGGACGAAAGCAGGCTAGCGATTATATCCTATGGAATGAGCTGAAAAGGTCACCACACTATGACATTGTGGAGCCAGCAAGCATAATCTGGGATTTCCTAAGACCATCCCGTCCATTACGATCCAAACATTATGATTTCAATCAAAACCTTCATTAATTTTCACAGTAAAGTTTTGACTTGATAGGTCTGAATATATGTGCTGGATAGTAACATTGTTTCAATTATATCAGATTTCATCGTACCTATTAAGAGGTATTGTTTTTAAATCGTAAAGCACCAGTTCTAGGATTGAAGCTTAATTGACTGTGTCTAGTTTGCAAGAGTTGTATTGAGCTTATATTCTTCCTGTTTAGTTAAATTGTACTACATTCTAGTTGTCTATTTGAATGTTAGACAGATATTGATTGTGTGTTTTAACAAATTGTTGAGGAAAGCTTTGTGTGTGTTGATATGTATATATATATATGCAAGAATATATAAATACATACATGGAGTCAGTATTTTCCATTATTGAGACTAATTGCCTGGAAAACTGATTCTTTTTTTGATGGTGATTAATTACTTAAAGGTTTGGAACGACTTCATCCAAAATTATGCCTGTATTTTTTAACATTACTTTCTGATGCAGTACAGGCAGATCATAAAAAAGGTGTTTCTCGCCCACTTTGGCGAAGGTAAACTTCCTTAACTTTGTGTATGCTAATTCTTATCTGTCTGTAAAACAAACCTTTTATATTTGCATTTGCTTGAAACTTGCAAGACAAGACAAATAGCAGTTGGAATCAGTCGTGATATCATTTTCTTGTGAATTCTACTTCTAGAAGTTTATGGTTGCACTCTTTTTTAAAGTATGTTTTCTTTGATGATTTTTTCTCCCCAGCAATCTGGTTTCAAAATGCAAGCTTGTATCACTTCAGCATGTTCCATAGCTCTCATCATATTGAGCCTGTTTTTGCCTCTGTGGAAGAGGTAAAATTCAAAAATCAACTAATGGTTCTTTGCTATGAGATTACATATCTGCTTTATAATATTAAATTTTCTTTTGCATCTTACTTAAATGTTAAGTGTTCTAACTAGGTTGATTCAGAGGCAAGGGCTGTGGAGGCAGTTGCTAGAACATTATGCCCCTTGCGAATCAGATTGGAGAGAGTTGTTCTTACTTCCACAGGCGTGTTGCTTGGTTGCTGGCAGGTCTTTCCTTCCTCTTGCTTATGTATGCCTCTCTTTGTCTAGAGGGGCCATTAATGTCGGATTGTGTTGCCAGTAGAGTAATTATTATATAATTTGTGATATGCTGGAAATTTTTATTGTTCTCTCTGTTTCTTTCAATGACCATTTTTTATGCTAGAATTTTTACTCTTAGTTTGGGAAATGTCTTCCATGAATTTTAGTATAGTAATAGCTAGAAGAAAGCAAATATGAATCCCATCAAGTGTAAAGATATCCCATTAAATTTTCATACAAATAAGTCTGAGCACAATTCAAAACTGTCCCAGTTTGTATGCTTCTGACTGCAATTTGTATATTTGAATAGGCAAAAAACATTCAATGTTGAAGTTTCTCAATAACTAAATTTTTTCTTATTTTCTTTATGCCAATGCCCCCTTTTAAAATTAAGCATTAGTCTATGTTTGCCATTTCATTAGATTAGCATTACAGTGGCTTGATTTTGGCAGGCACTATCTTTCCACTCTTCTTGTACACTATTCTAACTGTTCTTGCATTTCTTTTCAATATTTGCATGAGCTTTTAAATTTCCTTTGTAATTCTTGTTAATGAGATAGCAGCTTAGGTAGCTCATTCCAGCTCAGCTCCTTCGTGGATCATAAATTGTATGATAGCCGTTGGCTATACAATTTATAATTATTGTTTTTCTTATGGGCCGACATAAAAGATTTTTGATATTTATCTTTTATTAGAAGATGTTTAATTAAGGCCGACCTTTGTAAAAGGATATTCGAAATATATTGAGGCCGACATGTAAGGATTTGATTCATATTCACATACACAGTTTGTTCATCGATCACATATATATTTGAAAGCTCTCACCCAGTTCGATGATGGACAAGTGCAAATATAACAGAGAAGCTCGACCTTATCAAGTGCGAATATAACAGAGAAGCTCAACCTTGTTAAATGCGAATATATTACATCAAGTGCAATCAGATTATTAGGTGTGAATAAGAGTCTGCAAATCTGTGTTATCTCTCCCGATTTGGATTTGTGCTAGTTACGTATCCTCCAGATCTGTGTTAGCCGCAATCTCTTCATATTGAATCTGTGTCAAGGTGTGGACTGTGTTAAAGGATAAAGATCAGTGCGAGTTCATCTGAAGTCTAAGTGCAAATATATATGATCAGTTCAAAAGGATATTATATGCCAGAAGCGAAGCTATAGGGTTCGGTTCCTGACAAGTGTACTTGAAGTCTGAGAGCTGAAGACCTTCAGTGCTAAGTGATCATTATTGAATTTGTATTCTACTACTGTCAGGTGTGATCTAAAGCTTATTATTTGTCATTCCTTATTGACTCTGCATATCGGTCTAGTGTTGGACCTTATTGTAATTGTGAAATTGCCACTGTTGCATCAAATATAAGAGAGATCTTTGTTGCTGGGTTTTTCT
>VDFB02333176.1:0-10268 GCA_007258455.2 Sequoia sempervirens | reverse complement strand
AAATGACAAATGTAAATATTACTTCACTTACCTTCAATAGCTCCAATTTTGAAAATGATCTAAAGATCCCTTGAGACAAGTGGTGGTTGGTAATGAACATCTGAATGTCCTCAGCCTCAGCATACAATTGTTTGATCCATGCAATTTTATTCCCAATCTTTTGCAGCATAAGATTGAGTGAATGGACCGCACAAGGTGTCCAAAAGATATGTGAATATCTTTCCTCAACCAATGACCCTGCAGCTCTACAATTCTTGGCATTGTCCGTTACAACTTGAACAACATTGTGGGGTCCCACTTACTCAATGGCTGCAATGAGAATATTAGCAATAAATTGTCCATCTTTTACTTGCCCCTCACAATCCACGGCTTTCAAAAACATTGCTCCTTTAGGGGACACCGCTATGACATTGATCAACGGCCGATTTCTTGAGTCCTTCCAACCATCTGAAACAATGGACACACCTGTCTCAACCCATGAATCTCTTATAGGCTTCAATGCATCTTCAACCAACTCAACCTCCTTTTCCAATAAAGAGCCACGCAACTTCTCATAACCCGAGCCCTTGTATCCTTTTGGAGCTTCATTAACCATCCTCAACATCTCTTTCCAATATGGAGAACGAACAACATTAAAAGCTAATCCATTGGCATATATGCATCTTGCTACACATTGGTCGGCAAGGGCTCTACTCTCATTTTGAAATGCAAGTTCCAAAGGCCCCTTTGTTCTCTTGTTTGCAATTGGTTGTCCACTTTGAGCTTGAGGATCCGGAGTAGCCATAAATGGGTGGTCTTCTACCACAATATTGGGATTAGATGGGGGCTGCATTCCCTTTGATTTTTTTTTTAACAAAGGGTGATTTCCTTTTTGGGCTTCCCGCTGATCTGCTGCGTCTTGTTCCATAATGTATTTTGCAACTGTCTCAGGTGGAATAGGTTCACCTTCTTTTCCAGGGCAAGCCGTGATGCCTTTTCCACTTATGCCACACAAATGTGCTTTCACCCTATGGTATGAACCAGAATATGTAACTTCACACCCATTGCATTTCCAAACGTAACCGCCACCACCTGGAATTTGTCTTATCATTTCAACATACTTCCATAGAGGAGAATTTGGATTTGTTTTGAACTTTGAGTTTGGTTTAGCTACGGAGCCGGAGGTAGAACCCATTGACATTGTGATTCCTATGGCAATTTGTTTTGCAAACAACACATTCAAAATTTGAATGAAAACAAAATATAATAATTTTATAAAACCTAACTCTTTTACATTCATAGAAGAATGGAAAGAAAAAACATAGATAAATCATAAAATGAAACAAAACAAAGTTTCTAGTTTGTAAAAAAAAAATGGATGAAAAAACTCAAAAAAAATGAGAACTTACCTCTTTGCAAAAAAATCCTTCAAAAATATTTGTGGCAGCCAATGAACACTTGCAAATCTGTAGGAATGGCAATGCAATTGTTTGTAGAAGCTTCAATGATCAATCTTCAACTCCTTTTGTCAATCCAACAAGCAAAAATGAGAACTCAGCCTCTTGGAAAGAAAATGCTTGTTTGCAAAACAAATGAATAAAAATGAGGTAGTTTAGGTGTTTAAAGTGTTTTAGAGGTCACTTTTAGGGTTTCCTTGGGTGCGGGTCAAAGTCAAACTGCGTAAAATAATAAAAAATGCAAAAAAACTTTGTGTGCCTAAACACACCGAAGTTCACCCTGGTTCGAATCCTTGTTCTTGTTCGCCTCGCTTTGCATGGGCGAACTGTGCTCAAAAAATAGAACCCAGTCGGACCCATTGGGAGGGACCGGAACCAGACTGAACTCCACACGAATCGGACTGTAACCTGCCTCCCGGCTTAACCCGTAACATAGCTTGAAAGTGGTGTAATGCATAGTTCACGACTTGGATACATAGAGTACCCAATGCTCCAAAATCTTGGACTCGACAAAAACGTGGAAGTAAAACTCTGCTGAATTAAAAATACTATAATTTCTCTTAATAAAACATATCTCTTTTGGGTAAAACCCAATTACAAAATGTATGTACTAAATGAGTTCGTACCTATCCAACATAGTTTGAATGTAGGTATGTTGTGGCTCTTAACGCAGACCTTTGTTTCGATTAAAAAACAAAAACAGTCATGCACAAATAAACTGTTCTTCGAATTAGAGGGAAGCTCCTCTTGCTGATGTTGCTTAAAGAAAGTAAACTAAACTAATTTGCCAATCTTTTTGTTCAGTTAAGAGCACAAGGTTATAAAACTCAAGTGCCGTAGCTGAGATTTTCTCTTTTGAACTTCAACTACGACTAAGCCTACTCTAGTGACGTTTCTATCCACTCAAGTAAACTTAGAGCTTGAGAGTTAGAAATGAAGAAAGAATGATTCTTTGACACAAATACTTAAACAAACTTTCTTCCAACACACATTTATTGTACTTTTAATGCAAGCTGAAATAGAGATCATATAAGCATAGCACATAAAACGGAAACCTTAGACAGTAGATCAAAGCAGCAAAGTAGGCATAAGATTTCCTTTTCTCAAATTTCAAGTAACAAAGATTACACTTTTGGGACAGTAGGATTGTAGCAATAATAGGCTTACAGTTTAGCGATCAAACCAGAATACATTGACACAAGTAACACATGAACTGAACAATATCTTGCAGCAAAGGTAGGCATACAAGCTTGCTCTTACACTAAGTGAACTGAAACTGAACAACAACTTGCGGGCAAAATAGGCTGAGCAATTTGCTATCACAATAACCGTTAAAGAAAAATGGGCAAGGCTGCCCTTATTTATACACAAGCAAGGGAGTAGGGAACCCTAAAATCTCCTTGCTTTTACAATAGGATTTGCCAACATGTGAACTTTATTTTTAAAACTAAAACAAGATAAGCATCTAACAAACCTATGGGAAGCATAAACAATGTCCCCTTGTTAGACTTATCCTAAAAATATTAAAGCACAAGTTAGAACATATAATTTATTTTTCCAACACATCATTTTATTAATGTAAATTACCTAGAAGACCTGCATACATCATATATTATCAATAAAACACATAATTTCTTGTTCATGATTAGATCATGTTAGATTGCACATTTTTTAGAATAAGACAATTAAATGCATTATCATCTAAAGCCATAAACTAACATGATCATATATGACTTACTACTCTTGATCGGAATAGATCTTCGCCTTGTTTCCTCTTTCCTAACCTTTTTGGATGGTATATTTACTGTGCAAAGTGTTCCAAAATGATCTCAAAATGGACTCCCTCAAAGTGTTCCACCCGTCTTGGGATCGTCCATCAATGGAGAGATTTACTAGTCTTTCCCTCCACAAACTCCCTATCCTTATTAAGTGCTAGTGAAAGGGAACGTTGGCCCGAAGTCTATCCTTCAAGGTAAATTCATAGTAGCTTAACAAGACTTTATAACAATGGTACACAACATTATTGGGCTATTGATCCTAGTATTCATTAATCTTCATATTGTCTTCTTGTTTCAAAAGTCTTTCATATTTTGACATATACTTATTAATAGATTACCGGTTGTATCGATTTATGGTTCTTTCTTTACTTCATATTATCTTAAATTGTAGCCACAGATGGAAGTGGTTTGTAAAAACATCCATTGCTATAGATATGAATTCAATCTGGCAATTACATCTATGTAACTTACTGTTGGCAGTGTTTAATAAATTGCATAAGTTTATCATATCAGATTTATAACTAATACAGATTCAAGTGTTTGGTTATTCATTTAATATTTGAGAGGATATCAATTGATATTTACCAAACCTACTGTCATGATAAATAGAATTGATTTCATACTCCTCCAAGATTAATACAGGTTTGAGAATACTTACACCTCTTGCTCGGTGGGGTGCTGCCTTCCCTACGTTCTCACGTAGTTGATAGTTCTCCATTATGTAAATTGTGTCCTTATATGCAGTATGCGATGATGATGATAATTCTTGATTCCTTTTTCTGATGATTCTCTTTGTGTCTTTTTTTTGAAAGTCTCTTGATTGCTCATTATTATATTTTTTATATCCTCCAATGCTCTGCCTTGAGGCAATCTTTTAAAACACCCGATAGAATACGACCCTGCTATAGAGTCAATGCGAGGAAGTCACATCCCTCCATAGGCGTGACCCTCCATTTCAAAGATTTGTTAAAGACTTAAGATCCACCTTAGGTTTGCTATTGGCAAAGATATGAGTTTAATTTGTAAATATTTCATGCTATTATATGCATTAATGATTAGGAGTTATTTATGTAAATCTTATCTTGACAATTAAAATAATTTTGTAAAGTCATCTATTGCTTACAAATTCGAGGGCTATGACAAAAAACAGGGAAGTGCCAACTGTTACATCTTGATTTCTTTCTTCTTCAAAGAATGGATAAACATGAGCCAGGAATAGAAAGAAAGCATGAGATAAGAATGGGAAGAAAGCTAGTGCTTTAAATCTCAACCACATCTGCCAAAAAGTGGGAAACTGTATCTCTATCAGGAGCATCAATACTATCTATAGCAAAATTCCGCTTTTCTAGGATCTCTTCACCTTTTGCTATTGAACTTAGAAAATATTTGACATCTTCAACTGCTTTATCAAATCTCGCTAATTTTGGCGGCTCTGCAACTGGAGTGATGACCTTCTATAAATATATCCTCTTGCTTCAGCATATCTTTCACAACTTTTATGCTTCTAACACTTCTTTTGATTTTTCAATGGAAGAGTATTGTATAACTCTTTTCCAATACTTGTCCTTTTGCTCATACCACATCTTTCCGTAGTTCAGCTGAGGAGATGGTTAAACTTTCAGCCCAAGGTGGTATTGAAACATTTTTCAATCATGTTTGGCTTGAGGCTGCAAACCATTCTTCCATCTACTATTTGAATCTCCTGTGTAGCTAGGTTGTAATGCTTAATACAAGCAATTACAAACTCTAGACTTTGTACTGAGATGGGAATTGATGTTGTTACAAGTAACCTAGAATGATAGCATTATGCGATTGCAACATTGTGTGCATCTTCCAAAGGATTGTAATGCTTGACACAAGCAATTACAAACTCTAGACTTTGCACTAAGACGGGAATTGATGCTGCTGCAAGCAATCCAAAATGACCAAGGTGTCTAATTCCAATATTGCCCGTGTCTTCCAAAGCACGCAAATTGAACACTGGTTTGACATGATGCAAGTCAGTTTCACAAGTTCTGATGAAATCATGATATAGCACTGATTTGGTCTTGAATTCGATGGCAGAGTACTCCATACTGAAAAACTTCAAGATTGACTGTAAACTTGACTATGTTTGGACAAGTTTGCACAAACCCTAAATTTAGCTTGCTGATTTTTCTTCTTCAAAATGGGCGGATTTTCATGAGCATGAGTGGCTGGAAGAGATCCCAGATTTTGAAGGATATAAAAAAGCTTCCATTTGGAATGAGAGAATAAATAGTGGCAAAGGACACAGTGGATTTGCAGTCCTAATCAAAGAAACATGGTGTAATAGCATTCAAGTCAAGAAAGAAGACCCAAACAAACAATATGTATGGTTTAAAATAACTGAAAAATCAGACTATTATAAGAGTGGCGGCCTGTTATTTTGCCCCAAAAGGCTCCAAATCTTACAAGAAAAGGAACCTTGACCGTGAGGATCCTTTTGTTGCACTAAAAAAAGACATTTTATTTTATAATGGCCTGGGAGAGGTTATTTTAATAAGGGATTTTGACACAAGGACAACAAACATTCAAGCTCTCAACTTGAAAAGCAAGGACAAGGAGAAAGATGATCCACTATGGCTGGAGAAAAAGGACCAACATCTATGGGAAAGGAACTCGCATGATAGTAAGCACAATGTCACACACTACAAGGCTAAGTTGTTGGGGCTATGCAGTTTATTTAACTTGGTCATTTGCAATGGTATGAGGGCATGGCTGAACTCAGGCAACATCACCTGCAAAACATACAATGGGAAAAGTGTGGTTGATTATGCCATTTTCTTGCATGTTTACACATCAAAGATAAAGGAGCTAGTGATTGGAAAGTGTCCTTTAAAGCTGAAATCAAACCATAATCCAATTTATGTAAATCTGGACACCCACATTGGCCTACATCAAGGGGGACAAATTCATATCAGCAAAAAGAAAGTGCCCCCGCAAGGTAGAATCATCATGAACCAAGACAATCAGGAGGTCTTCAAGGCTTCCCTCAAAATACTTTTTAGGGATTATGAAAGGAAGTTAGCCAACATGGGGCATCACACTATAAATAATAGCATGTTGATCCCCTTTGTTCACAAGGCTTTGGATGAGTGTAAGAGGGCTAGGCCTAAGAAGGCAATTATAGCTACTTTCCCAACAAACCCATGGTTCGATGAAGAGTGCAAGATAACAAAAAGAAAACTTCATAAGGGTGAAAGGACCACAGAAAACAAGAGATATTATGAAAAGATGATACGAAACAAAAAAGAAAATTATGTTACCACAAGAAGGATGGAGTTGATTGCCCTTGGAAAGAACAACCCCAAGAAATTTTGGAAGGAGCTACAACAAAAAAGAAAAAGTGGAAAACAATATCACAGGCTCTCAATGGTTGGAATATGCAAAGTTACTGTATGAGAGGGAACAAGATAAACATAGACCTCCAACAATCAAAGATACCACTGAACTTTTCACCATTGAAGATATCAATCAAGGCATAAAGAGGTTGGCTGGGGGAAAAGCACAAGATATAGATGGGATACAAGATGAATTCTTAACATGGGGTATTGAGATCCTTGCACCTTCCATCAAGGGCATCTTCAACAGGGTTATTCAAGAGGGCTTTCCTAAAGGGTGGACAACTAGTGTTGTTATTCCCTTATACAAAAGTGGGGACACTAGTAACCCATCAAACTACCGCACTATTATGATTAATCCACTTCTTGGAAATCTTTTTGGAAGCATGATTGAGCACAAAATTAGTTTCGCTGAGAAAGAGGGAAAAAGAGTAGAGGGTCAGGATGGTTTCAGACTAAAACATTCCACTATTGATCATGATATTACTCTCAGATTTTTGATTGAGAAAATATGGAATGTTCAAGGGGAGGAGGCCTTTTTCTGCTTTGTGGACTTTAAAAAGGCCTTTGACATAGTGCCACAAGGCAAGTTGTGGAATAGAATGGAGGAACTGGGAGTGCCAAAGGTGTTTAGAGTGTAGTTGTTCACTTAGGTTGTAGCAAGGAATTGAGCTAAAATCAAGAGCCATGTCCCCAAATTGTAACTCCTTAAGATATAAATAAAGTAAATAAATAAAATAATATTATTGGACAATTATTATAAATACAAATATTTTCTATAAATCAATATCACAAATATATGTAATAATAATAATAATACAATTATTACCAAATATAATATTATAACTAATAAGTAGGAAAAAATAACAATTCAAATGTTATCCCTCATCGATGGGACTAATCATCTATTAAAATAATAATGTATAATTGAAAAGCCGTGATCCTTTAAGTGATCTTCCGTTCTTTATAAGAAGAGCCTTAACCAATGGTTATGATATATCTGGTATCGAAACATTGTGACGACCACCTTGGTATCACTTACCGCTGCTTTTGGGAGATCCCATTGACGTCTGCTTCAATAGCTTCATCAGGTCCATATGCACGTGTTCATTGAGTGGAATCGTTCTGTGGGAGTCGTGGCACATCTCACACAAGTTAGCTCTCATTGTCGTCAATACATATACACTGTTGGGCGTATATATATTTATTATTATTTAATATTGCGTTGGGAGAATATGGAAATTGAAAGACATGGCGGAGTTAAATAGATACCATAAGGAATATTTAAAAACGGTTGAAGCCTTATCTGGCACCTTATTTCCAACGCAGCCTTGAATCACCTCTTTGGGTCAGCGTAGAAGTCAAAAGGGACAAAAGCAAAGGAACGCCAATCAGCCGAGCAAGTTCAAATAAGGGAAAATGACGGACGGAGCATTACGTATGGAAATATATCCTTACCGTCATCAAATACCCTATGCAGTGGGTGATCTACCATCGACGGCTGGGATGGTATTGAGGAACGTTTAAAGGCTTGGAGTATCTACATTGCAAGGGAAACGAATGAGAGACCCAATCGTCCCGTCAGGTGTTTACTTAGGAGTTTATTTCATATCGGTGAAGGAAGAACCAAGGGCTTAGGAATGTTCGGGTCTATTAGCAGAATTGACATAACGGGATTCGATACCTGTGAGACAAAGATCATAATCAACTTGAGGGTGTGGTTAAGTCTTGGAGGAAATAAGAGGAAAAAAGACTTTGAAAGGAAGGGTAGTCTCCGGGACCCACTCAGATACAAAGGGAGAATGGGGAGTAAAGAGAGAGTTGGAATGATTTATTAATAATTGATAAAGGTACATTTAGATACATTTAAATATATAAGGTAATATATATTTATATCTATAAATAATATGTTGTTGTTTACAATTATTCAATAATGATGCTGGTAGTAATTATTGAGCCTAATAAGAAATAATGATTTTATGCATTCATCATGGTGATAAGTGGTATAATAAGACTCCATCTATAGGATCTTGAAGATGCCAATATCTACTCTAATGTATCTATGAAATATATGTTTAGAATCATTCATGGTAAGGAAGAAAGGAATCAATCTTTGACAAGATCAGAATATTTATATCATCTTCAATCTTATTAGAAGTTATTACTGAAATTCATTGATTCCTAACATTCTAATGTCTTTTGAGGAAAACCTTGAAAACAAGATTTGGGATTAAGTTCTTCCATTTAGAGAGTCATTACCGAATATGTAATGAAGGTAATAATACGAGTTTTTTTGCAGCGACATTGGGGTCAAGAAAGGCTACCCACTTTCCCCAATGTTATTTGGGTTGTACATTGACAAGCTAGAAGAGTGGATAAACAAAGTTGGTGGGGAAGGTATTTTGCTGGTCAATTATGTAATAAAATTGCTCTTGTATGCTGATGACCTCATTTTGAGTGCTAAAACAACACATGAGCTAAGAAAACATTTGAAATCTCTTGAATCCTTTTGTAAGGAAGTTGGGATGCAAGTGAATACTAGTAAAACTAAAATAATGATCTTCTCTTTGCGAAGGAAAAAGTAGCAAACTAACTTTATCTTTGAGGGAAAACCGTTGGAAATTGTGGATGAATACAAATACCTGGGGCTGGATTTTCACTACAAACTTAGTTGGAAAACTTGTAGAGCTAAAAGAATCCAAGGGGGTTGGAAAGCACTTTACTCTCTGTAGAATAGGTGTAGAAATGTTGAATTATGGGATTGGAAAACCAAGAGAACATTGTTTGGCTTACTTGTGACCCCAGTGGTTCTATATGGCTGTGAAATTTGGGGCAGCAACATGTCAGATTAGAAATGGAGGCAAGTGGAAAGAATTCAAAAGCATCTAATTATTAGCAGCCTTAAACTCAAAACTGCAATACCTTACGAGATTTTATTGGTGGAGACAGGCACCTTCCCCTTGGAAGCTTCAGTGATGATTCGGTTACTAAGTTACCTATAGAAGGTCCAAAATATGGAGAACCATCGGTGGCCTAAGTTGATTGTTGAAGAGGAGTTGGATAGAAGAAAGAATACATGGATGAAACAAAACAAAAAATGGATGGAAAAGTGGGGTGTAAATATGCATGATTGTCCAAGTACAAACGAAGAAATAAAAAAATATGTGAAGAAAAAATTCAAAGATGCTATATGGACAAAACAATCAGGGTGAAGAAAGGATTACTATATCAAAGAATTTAATCCCAAGGGGGACCATGAAGAAAAGGCATACATAGGAGAAAATATTAAATGGAGAGCAAAGATGTTGATAGCTCAGCTTCATACTAGCTCGCATCGTCTTAGATGTGAAACGAGTAGATGGATGGTTCCTAAAGAAGAGTGGGAAAAAAGAATATGTTGATTTTGCGACATGGGAGTGGTGGAGATAGAGTAGCACTTTGTTATGGAGTGCTCAGCATATAAAGATATTCGGGCCAGCTATGAGGACACCTTGCAAGTTGATAACTTAAATACCTTGTTTGAAGAGGAAAGGTTGGTCAAATCGGCAAACTACATCATCAAAATTCACTGGCATAGGTCTGACCTCGAGCGAAGATCCCAAACTGTTTAGGGTCTTTTCTTTTCGTTGGTTGTTTTGTGTTGTTCCTGGGTCCCATAGGCTATTGTGGCCTCATGGACGTTATTAAAATAT
>VDFB02333175.1:0-52378 GCA_007258455.2 Sequoia sempervirens | reverse complement strand
AGGTACAAAATATTCCGACGGGATATATATTTTTTTTCGAATTTTTTAATTTTTTTATTTCTCTGACGACTGTACCGTCGACGTCCGTACGGACAAATAGGGGAGGCATTTTTTTTTTCTGTAACCAAAATAGGGCATGTTATATGTCAATTTTTCTCTCTCGGCCAACCTGAATCCAACCATAAGGTCCATTTTGTCCTAGGAGGTTATTTGTGAAATTTCACCCCAAAAAACCCTCATTTAAATGCATGACCAAGAAACCCTATTTTGCCAAAAAGTTTCTCACCCCAAATCTGCAAACAACCCATCATAACAGCAAACCCAAAACCCTCAGATCTGCAATAAAACACCTGCAAAACCCTATATCTTGCCATTTCCTTTCATTCTCTTATGCAACCTAGGGTTATCCAATCCAATAACCAAAGCTTTGATACCACTTGTAAAGAAACTATGCAACCATGAAATGACAATTTTCACATAACCCAAATCTGAAACATGCAAGTAAAATACTCAACATCAACATGCAAGAGAATAGACAACATACCCATCAAAGATGACACAAGATATACCCTGGGAAAACCCTCAAGAGGGAAAAACCCAGCCTCCAAAAGCATCCACACTCCATGTATTATTCAGCAATGAAAACTCATTACAATACATCTGCAGAGACTCCATGAACACTTCTGAAGCACAAGCTATCCATGCATTCTATGTGACCAAGCATGAATCCACACATACCATGCCATGCTTCAAACCCTCACACATGCACAGGCTCAACCTTGACCAACCCTTGATCCAACCTTTGATCCAACCCTTGATCCAACTTTTGATCCAACCCTAAACAACTACCCTTGTGGTTGCTTTTATAGAAACAAGCTCCCACAAAAACCACCAAGTGGTATTACATAAACCATGTGCCCAAAAATACTACATGTGACCCCACATTTAATATTGGGTACTTTTATTTTATTTTATTATTATTCCCCAATATTAAATAATTACATTTGACAATTAAGTCCCAATGTTACATACAACAAAGTGGCCCCAACATTATAACTCCTTGTGATGCACGTTCACCTAGAAAACCCCTAGGTGCACCACACACATAATAAATAAATAAAATATTACAAACATTATGCAAGGTGTACAACACCTAATTCTAACAAATCGTTTGGAATCATTAGTGTTGGCACTATAGTGCATCATAAGAGAATGAGGTTATATATTTTGGTCCCCTGGAGTAAAATTTGTGGCCTTCTATATTGCTTGCCAGTTGGTGACAGTTGATGTCTTTCCATGTCAATTGATAGAAGTTGAGAGTGTTATCCTTGCACTCTTGTTTTTATGTTTTTTTGTAGTGGCAATGCTTAGGTTATTTTTTGTTTGATGATATAATCAATTTGTATTTACAGATATTATAGCCTTTAATAATCATTATTTAAATATTTAGGTTAGAAGTTATTGAAACATTTTTAATTTGTTAACTATTGATTATAAGAATGTTGATATATAATTCTCAAATTCCTACAATTTAGATTTGTATATTGGTATTATTTTTTACTTCTCAATAATAATAATACAATAGTCATGGGGAGATTGGTTTTGGTTCATCTCAATTTAAAAACTTCCTATTGTGTAAGGGTTTCATAAAGTTTTCTTGCAAACTCTACCCATTTTTCTCCTCAGCATCATTGATAACATGATATAATTTGTGCAGAATCTTGAGGTAAGCCACTTTCCATGGTTTCAGTCAGTCATTTTTTTGAATCTATGCATGATTGGATAATTTATTTTTGTGTTTTTATTTTAGAATATCACACATCATCACTCAAAGTGAGATAAAGTATAAGACGTATTTGTATGACGTGACTTGAATGTGTAACCTCAAGATAGGGAAAAGAGAAAAAATGATGTTATTGTGCATGGATTTGTGCAAGGTAAATAAATAGAATAAAATTGATGTACATATAAATATTATTTTTTCAATAAGGTAAATACTTTTCTTGGGATTGATTCACATATGTAGATATGGATGTTGAAGCAAAAGAACTTTTCTAACTTTTTGAGTTTAGGGAAATAAACCCTTCATAATTGGTTGCATGTTTATCCATGTGGGATTAAAGAGTTTCACAACTACATAAAAGACAACTATAATATAGATATTGGGTGCCTAGGCATTGATGATACATACAATTTTTTTTTTTTAATTGAGAGAATACAAGTTATAGGATATAATATGCAGGAAAAAACTACAAAAATAAGTTGTACACAATACATTAAAATTCAAATAGTAGAGTTTGCAGGATATGCAGAATGAAACATGGTGAATTAACTACCATTCTAAGCATTTTTTAAATCTTGCATTGGCAATAAAGTAAAGTGCAACTCTCTGCTAATATATTTGTGATGTTTTCTTCCACTCTCAAATAATTTGATGTGATTGAATAGGGATGGTTAAGGCAAGTGGAACTTAAAATTTTACAATTGGAGAGGGAGGAGAATCACATGTTTACCATGAACGTTACATTACCTTTAGTTGTTTGTGTTCATGGGATTCATCCCTTTGCATGGAGATTTAATCATATGACTTTGAATCATGCCAACTACAATACTTTTTATGCCTAACTTAGCTAGTTGGATGGTTGCATACTAATATATTAATGCTTCAATTTGATAGCAATCACATGCTTTATTTCACAATTATATTTTCAATCATTTTTTATTCTCGACACATGCTAAAGCATGAAATTATTTTAATTGTTATTCACTATTTTTGTATTGGAATAAGACAATTATACAAATCAAAGACATGAATAAAAATAGAGTAGGACCCAACATTTCAGTGCAACACAAAGGCACTCAAAATACAACAAATTTCAGCCTAAGCCCTTTTCAAGCAATTGTTATTTACTTTTTCCATAATTATTGAATGTTAAAAAAACAACACAACCCTGCATGCTTTAATATGAGTTGATATTTAGTTGTAATGGTGAAATTTGCATACCCATACACTTATTTTAAATTTGGAGATTTGCATTTCCTTATTCCAAATCAATTCCAAGTGTTTTAGTGGACAAGTTTAAGATTGATCTTAAATTATTATTATTTTTTTTTAGATTATCATTTTTCTTTTCCAGTTTAGTGAGTTGACTTCTAAAATATTCATAAGGCTCATTTCTAAACCCAATATTTAATGTAGAATTAATTTTTATGGTTGATCAAGGAGATCATCTTTTTAAGGACATTTAGATTTGGAGCTTACATATAACATATGCATATTACAATCATAGTTTGCATATAGACTATTCTCATAATTTACTTAAATTAAATATCAATAAAATAAAATAACCAACTACTCCAATAATGAAATATAATTAGACCAAATTATATATATATATATATCTTGGATAAATATACCAAAGAAGCAAGTGAACATATATTTTTGTCAAAGTTTTCCTATAGAAGGGATGGAATAAAGGAAAATAAAGAAAAATAGATTTTTGATTTTATTGGAATGTTAAGGGTGAATTAAATTTTTGGTGAAACTTTTTTTTTTTTTGAGTGACTTAGGTTTTCCCCTAATTTTTTCACTCATTATGATTTTTCAATTGTTACATCTCATTTCTAGCTATAATTAGTTAAATTATTCTTTCATATTAATGCTTCATTTCTAATCTTTATTCTAGGGTTCATTCTTACATTAGGTGACCTTTCTTTCATCCACCCTATTAGCATTATCTTTAATTTATGAATCGTATGTGCTTAAATGCTTATGTCATTAGTAAAAACTTGCTATATCAATTTTTATTAGTTCAATTTTGCATTTGGTTAAGCCTTGGTGATATCATTATTGTAATGGTGGTGAATTAATGGCCCCATTACATTGGCATGGTCTTCTTATTGTGTAAATTCTTTTGTTTCATGCTTCTAGGGAGAGGTCTTATGTTTTTCTAAATTCTCCATGGTGAATTTGAAAGTTTGGAAGGGATTTTGATGTAAAATTCAATTCACTTTGAAGTTGTAGAGGTTTGTCGTAATTAATAAATCCTTTAAAATTTCTCAACCACCTTTCCCCCATGTCCACTTTATACTATATAAATTTAGAACTTAAAAGTCGTCATGCAAATATTTCAATGTGCATTCAAATCACCACTCTAATATTGCTTCAATTAATGGACCTTTAGGTCATAGGCATAATTGTATATTGTTTCCTAATCTCAATTTCTTCCTACTACTTGTAGAGTTTCAAACTTCTTGAATAGCCATACAAAAATTCCTAACTACTCGTTTCTCTTCTAGTCTCATGCCTTGTTATGGGGTTACTATTCAATTAGGCTTCTAGGATTTAATTAGGGTTTAGAGTTAGGGTTAGAGTTTAATTAGTGTTAGGGTTATGATTAAATCAGGGTTCCATGACTCTAAAAGGGGTCAATGAAAATGAGTAGAGGAATCAAACAAAAAGAGGCACCAAGTATTAAGAAATATGAACAACCTACGAGTAAAGAGGAGGACGCATCAGAGAAGGATAAAGGAGCAACGATAGATTTGGGTCAATGAAGTTTGAAAGTGAATCAAGGTAAGAGTGATGTGGAGAGAATAAGGAAGCTACGTGAGTTAGAGAAAAAACTTTTGTGCAACAATATAAGTTGTAAATGGAGCCCACGAAAGGAAGGAGGCTATTTGGAGACCATTGAGTCAAGCCATGTTGGGAGAAGGTTGTAAGATTTGGAACTGTTTTGAAGACATTTTCTGAGAATGAAAATAACAACAGTAAGAAGTTGAATTGCAGAGTTGGGTAGAATGATAAGATAGATGGAGCTATCTGAAAATTTTAATAATGTTACTCATGAAATTTGAAGAAATAAATGCATTTGATTTGGTTTTCAATTTGAATAAGTTGTTAAGTGTAATCGTGCAATCGATTTTAAAAATTGACCAAGCTATTGTCAATTTTGGTGTTAATCGTCATGGAGTCTTTTTGTAATCTAAGTTTCGTGGGTTTGACTTGTGATTGTTGTTTTTGTCTTCATCAATTGGTAGATCAACAGTTTTGAATGTGGAGATAATCCCACAAGACCTATGGGTGAAGAGGGAAGCGAGAAGACTTTTTGGGGGCATAGGCAGATTGCCAAACATGAGGCAACTTGTGACGAAACCTGTGGATAGTGGAAACACAAGTGAAGCTCAAAAGTATCATGGCAGGTATTGAGAGTCCTGAGTAGTTGAGGGTTGGAAGTGCAAGTTAGAAGCTCAAAAGCATCATTGCAGGCGAATAAAGTCTCAAACGGTTGAGAGCGAGAAGCGTAGAGGAAAATGTTATGTGATGGAAAATTACAACAAACGAAGTGGAATCTTCGTGAGAATCAAGGTATGATTGCAACATGGAGGTTGCAAGGACAAAGCTGCAGAGATGTGCCAGAGGAGGGCATGGAGAGAAGACAAAGAGCACTTGGTAGAGGAGGTTGAGCTATTTGGTAGAGGAGCTCAGGTTTTTAGCGATGGAGTTCGCTAGAGATTGTTCACAGTCTTGAATGGTGGTTCTACCACCTAACTCCACTTTTGTGATCCCATGCTCATAAATTTCTTACCTGGCATGTCTAATGTAGGAGCATTTGGGTTAACGTACAATATTACATCACCTAAAAAAAAAAATATTTTGGAAGATCTCATAAAGTTTCATGAAAAGCATTTTTATAGGCATAATTTAATCTCTATTCTAGAATTGATCACGAAAGTTTCAAAATCAAGTAGTTAATAGTTTAGGGAGTTGATCATTTTCTGATTTCAGTTGGAAAATTGGGGAGGCTACATGATGTTGAATTGAATGCCATTTGTGAAGGACGTAATGTTAAAAAACAAATGAGTTTATTTCTTTTTGAGTTATGATTTTTATGTTTCAAGAATACCAAGAGACCATGAAACATTTGAAGGGAATCCTGTTTGCTTAAAGAAGTCGATTAAAATTCTTAACTAGAAAGAGATGCCTCAACTTCCTATCATAAGTTACTTTTTGGTTTTAAATGGGCAACATAAAGAAATATAGAGGGCACAGGGCAAAGAGAATAGTTCTGCGCAACTAATGGAGTAAAATGGTAAAATAAGTTCTTAGGCACGACTTAACCCACACCAAGAGGGAGGGAGAGCATGAGTTAGTGAAATTTCTAAGGAGATGTAAGTTGTTGAGTGCTAAGATAGATGGGTTTTATAGGTGACAACATTCTACCACAAGAGGGTAGTAGGTTACAAAGAGGATGACAACATTTAATTTCATAACAAGCCCGAGCTTGAGAAGAAGGCGTTGAATGTTATACCATAGGCCTTTACAAATTGGGTGTCAAATTTTTTATGGTTGGGGAATGGCGCCAAAGGAATTAAGTAATGCATATTTTAAAATGTTGTTTTTGAAATGTTAATAAGCCAAGAGAATTGGACAAACTGTGCAACAAGTAAAGGTGATGATTAATGGATATTTTGTTTTGAAATTTCATGCATAGTGGCAGGTTCCACGACTCTGAAAGGGGTCGATGAAAATGACTAGAGGCATCAAACAAAAAGAGGCTCCAAGTATTAATAAATATGAATAGCCCGTGAGTAAAGAGGGGGGTGCATCAAAGAAGAATAAAGGGGCAGCAATAGATTTAGGTCAATGAAGTTTGAAAGTGAATCCAGGTAAGAGTGATGTGAAGAGAATAAGGAAGCTACTTGAGTTAGAAAAGAAACTTGTACTCATCAATATAATTTGTAAATGGGCGCAATAAAAGTTGTAAATGGATCCCATGAAAGGAAGGAGGTTGTGTGATACCATTGAGTTGAGCCATGCTGGGAGAAGGTTGTAGATTTGGAACTGTTTTGAAGACATTTTCTAAGAATGAAAATCACAACAGTAAGAAGTTGACTTACAGAGTTGGGTAGAACAAGAAGACAACTGAGTTGTCTAAAAATTGTAATTGTGTATTACTCATGAAATTTGAAGAAATAAATGCATTTGATTTGGTTTTCAATTTGAATAAGTTGTTAACTGTAATCGTGCAATCGATTTTAAAAATTGACACAAGTTATTGTCAATTTTGTGTTAATCATTAATAGAAATATGATTAGAAAATGACATCCCATAATTATTGAAAGAGTGATTATCATTCCATCACCACCACTGTAAAACCAACCTAAATAAGCATAACTAGCTTAAGGGAATCAACAATAAACCTCCAAACTAGTTATAAATATATACAAGGGGTGATCACAAAATAGGTACTCATGATCCCTTATTTAATTTTTTAGAAGGGTCTAATTTTTCTTTATACCCTTCATGTGTTTATAAACATTCTAAATTAATAAATGTATCATATTATCCTACAAAGTATATTAATATCTCCTCTCTTCACCAAGATCTTACCTTACATGGCACTATTCTACCTCTTGTTATAAATTTTGAGCAAACCCATATTTGTAGCATGACTCAAAAACCACCTATATTGTGGGGTGACATTATTGTCCCTCTTTCTTTGGGAAATCAACTTCACAATATTAACCATAGCTTGAGGAAGAATATTACAAAATTCAAAGGTGATAGGAAGGTAAGCGCAAATTATAAAGCAAGGTATTTTTTTTTATTATAAGTGAAGTTTTTAGAGTGCAACACAAAGATGTGGTAGTTTGTCTATTCATTGAACCATTAATCAATATTATCATAGAGTTGTTCTAAAACTTTCCCACTAGTTCTATTAAAAATTGAAATGATATGAAGAGGAAATTTGAAGAGGTTTAAAAATATAGAAGATGAACATTCCTTATTGGTGTAGTTGACCCCAAGGAAAAAGGAAATGCATGATCCTATCTAAGAATTCATAGCGAGGTTGAAAAGCTAGTTAATAGAATTGAAGAAATAAAAAGGGAAACAATTAAAAAGAATTAAAGTTCATAAATTCCCAATCATCTAATGTAAAATTTCATCTAAGGAGATCTAGAGTTGTTACCATTGATATTGTACAAACTGCAATCATAGAAATAAAAGATAATCTTCTGGCTACTCATAAATAGAAAAGAGAATTACAAAAAGTAAAGTAGCAACAACCTCTAGCACTTCCAGGCTATTCCTTTTTAATGGGTCCTATGATTTGAAATTTTGTAAATTATTTAATTATATTGAAGAAATAAATTCCACAAATACAACTATAATAACCTTCATATAAATAAATAATAAGGAATTATGTTCCTTGTTGTAGTGTAGAAAAATATATCCCTTTACATTTTCACATTTGTTTGGGTCTACCCTGTTAAAATTAGATTCATTTATGTCTTAATTGGTCCTATTATCCATCCACAAGCCTAATTAATTGCTTTTTTTTGAGGATAATCCCAACACTTCATAAATGACAAATCATAATTTAATATTTTTGGCTGTGTTCCAGATCTAAGGATTTGAGACTCATACGCCCCTTTGGGCGTATGGGTCCCACCTAGGTCTCGAGACTTGATTTTAAATGTTGCATTGAATAAGGCATTTCTCAAAATATGTGTCTCAGGTTTAATCCACTGGGACTCATATACCCAACTTGGCATATGAGTCTCACTTTAAGTTGGACCTATTTTAAATCAAATTCTTGGTAGGATTTTATTATCCTAAATCTAATGTCGGCTTGTAGTGCTGTAATTTCAGGAAATTTGGTATAAACAAGTATAAATACAAGGTCATTTCATTAATTTCTCCTAAGAAATTTTCACAAGCAAGTGTGATAAAACAAAATTCAAGTGATCTTATGAGCATTCAAGTGAGCATTTACGAGAGCATTCAAGAGTGAATCATCAAGCATTTGGAGCTATATTCAAGATTCAAGTATCATGTCAAAGTCTTCATGCATGATGTGTGTTGAGCTAACATTTGTGATGTCGGTTTTATGATTCAAGCAAGCATACAAGACAAAGTTTCAAGCATTCAATCAAGAGTCGAGATCCACATTCATGTTATCGATTTCACACAAGTTTGCAACCTTTATCTCAAGAGTTTGGTGATTTGCAACATTGCATTTGTTCATTCATCATTCCTTCATGCTTTTCTATTTTATTTCAAGGTTTAATTACCAAAACAAGGTTTGACCAAGGCAAACCCCTATTCCCTAACAAAACAACATTTTTCTTTGTTGACATGTGTGTTTGTAGATCTAGGTGAATTGAAGCTTGAAGATCCTTTGAAGACAAATTTTCAAGAGTTTTCAAAGTTGTCAAAAAGTTTTCATCTTCATGGAAACTCACCTATAGGCTAGAATTCAAACTTTCTAACTTGAAGAATCGGACACGACGAAAGCTACAAAAGATCACTAAAGGATACAAAAATATTAGTCAAACACTACTACTAGGACTAAATCGCCTCTCTAGGCGTATGAGTCCTAGTATACCCCTTTTGTTAGTTTTCTATAGATCCTGAATAGTCACCAGAAGATTCCAGATTCTTGTAGCAGGACTAAATCTCCCAACTTGGTGTATCAGTCCTAGTACACCTTAAAACGACAATTTTCTAGGGTTTTCAGAGTGATCTTGGATCCGAGGGTCTTGTGTGCTCCACCTTGATACTTAGTCATCCTATATCTTCAACATTTGTACAATTGGACCCCTCTTGACACATATTTATCTACTTTAGTGTGATTTTGACCATAAGTTCATACTCTCACTAAAGTGGGGGCTAAATTTAGTATCCTAAATTATGACCCTTGACAATTTCACACTATTTTTTCTCCCCTCTAAGTTATTGACCTAATTAAGCACTTAATTTCCTAAATGATGCATTTCATAGAACTTTAAATATTTTCTGATAATTTGCAAGCATAAAACAAATGCTCTCATTTTATACTTTTCCCTCAACATTTTAATTTTCAAAAAATAGGGCTAGGACACTGGTGCCTTGGGTGTCTATGTTTCCCTATTTTGGCTCCAAATTCAAATATATCGGTGTCAACAATTTATTGTTTGAAATTCAAATGCCTAAAGTCGGCTGTCGGGATTTAATTTTAGGAAATTAAAGAAATGTATATAAATACCTAGTTATTGCATCATTTGAAATCTAACAAACACTAACAAGAAAAATCTAGCAACAAGTGAGCATTAAGAGAAAGTCAAGAGCATTCAATAGTATAATTTTTAGAGCTTTATTACAACAATTCAAGATCCAAACATCATTTCAAATCATATGTGAGTTCATGTGTATTCTTGTTATCATTATTTTATAAAGGTTAACTCTTTTACAATAGGTGTCCAAAAGCATTCAAGCAAATCAAGCAAGAAATATCTAAGATCTTGAGGTGATGTGTATGACTTTAGTCCTTCAAGGAATTCATTAAAGGGTTGTGAGTTTCAACACTTTGTGATTTCATCATTCCTTTCTATCCATTATCATTTTATCCATTGATATTGCCATTTTGGAAGTGGAAGTTCACTAACACGGGGTTTGACCAAGGCAAGCCCCTAAATGGCATAACATTTCCTCTCTTTGTGAATGTGAATATCTCAGGTTTGAAGAGAATTGAAGAGACCTTGAAGATAAATTGTTCGTTGTTGCATTCAAAACCCTATACCTTGACAACTCACAAAAACTCAACTACAAAATTATCCGACAGTGATTCGATAAATTTGCGTCTATGGGAAACAAAAGTTCAAATTTGACATCAAAGGACTATGAAAATAGATCTAAAAAGACATTATGACAATGACACCCCCGAAGGAAATATTAGGCTCAAATTTATACCACATGTGCACAGTGTCCTTCTCAGTCTATTCTTGTTGTCTGATTTTTCTTGTGATATTTTAGATTTGTTGTTTTTGTGTTAAAATAGTTATTTGCATTATTAGGTCAATTAGATTATTGTATTTCCTCCTTGAGACATTTCCAGATTTGGTTAAGGGTTGGTTGACTCACCTATTAGGTTGTAAGTCAACCATGTATACCTTGTCCAAATCCATCAAACCCCCATATTAACACACACATCACAAATCACACTCCCCCTAAGGAAACATTTGGGAAAGGTGTCATTCCCTTCCCCAAGGTTTCACATAGTGAAAAAATATTGCTTTTATGTGCACAACTATTGGGGTAGCAATGTACAAGCATTGGAGTATTTCATATTAATAGTTTGTCATATCACAAATATAAAAGGTGAGCACAATAAATACCATGTATTTTCCCATTAAATGTGAAGGATTTTCAACAAGTTTTAGTGTTCAACTATTGGTCCATTTTTGTTTCATATAAGTTGTATTTTAAATAATTATGTGTTTTTTTCATAACAAGAAATAGTTTTTTTGTGTTCAACTATTGGTCCATTTGTATTGAATATACAATCTAGAGATAACAAAGATTTATGGTTACCAATAGGTATTTGGTCCATTTAGGTTGAATGTAATTTTTATTTTAAATAAAAAATATGATATTGTACAATCAACAAATGATATTTTTTGTTCAATACTAGGGGTACCATGATTAAGTGTCGGTCAAATCTTTAAAAATCCAAATTTTGGAAAAAATTTAGTAGATGCACTAATGTGGCAAGTTGTATGATGAGTCACACATACAAACCTTAGTTATAGATAGATAAGAGGCCAATCCACATTTCAAAAAAATGAAGGTTCTACGATATTCTAGGTAATTGCTACATGCTCATGAAGCTAGCCCACACGACTGGCCCTTCTCCCCTATAAAAGAAAAAAAAGGTCAGCCATAGAAAGTCACACTATCAAGCCATGTTTTTGAAATGGAGGTTATGATAGCTCAACAACAATAATGGAGAATGTGATGGCCCACCAAAAAATTGACAAGTTAATGTACACTGTTGTCTACGAGTCGAGCACAGACCAACCATAAAAATAATTGCCTAAAGAGACTCAAATTTCCTATCACATCTTTTGTATGGGATAGTGTAAATGCACTCCAAGCAACCTAAAATAAATTTTCCACCTTACAAGTCCTGAAAATCCTGCATTTCTACAAATAGTAGGGAAGAGGGGCCAGTAGTTGTGCAAGGTCTTGTGCTTATAATACTCAGTCTTACCACATATTTATACTATATATTATAAATAAATAGTCATGTAAATAGAAAAATAGCCAAATTTTGGTCAAAATGGACCCATACTTGAACACATGAGAACCTATGAATGTTATATATATATAAAGAAGTGAAATAAATATTTTTTTGTCTAAAATAGAATATCATAACTGTCCACTATAAATGTGTCATTTATTAAATAAAATGCTCATTTAATAAAATAAGACACTCATTTAAAAAAATTATTGTTCTTATGTGTACAACTATTGGGGTAGCAATGTATGTAAGAATTGAAGTATTTCATATCAATAGTTTTTCCTTTCACAAATATAAGAGGTAAGAGCAATAAATACCATGTATTTTCCCATTAAATGTGAAGGATTTTCAAAAAGTTTTAGTGTTCAACTATTGGTCCATTAAATTGTTTCATATAAGTTATATTTTAAATAATTATGTGTGGTTTTCATAACAAGAAATAGTTTTTTTTGTGTTCAACTATTGGTCTATATTTGTATTGAATATAAAAGCTAGAGATAACAAATATTTATGGTTATCAATAGGTACTTGGTCCATTTAGGTTGAATATAAGTTTTGTTTTAAATAAAAATATGATATTCTACAAGCAGTTCAAATGATATTTTTTTGTTCAACTACTAGGGATACCATGATTAAGTTTCAGTCAAATCTTTAAAAAGTCAAAATTTTGACACTTCTTAGTAGATGTGTTGATGTGGCAATTTGCATGATGAGTCACACCTCCAAACCTTAGTTATAGACAGATAAGAGGCCAATCCATATTTAAAAAAAAAAACCATCCTACAATATTCTAGGCAATCAATGCATATTCGCTAAGTTAGTTTGCACAACTACTAGCCCCTCTCCCCTAGCATGTTCACATATGACTACCTCAAAAGAAAACTGTCATAATACGGAAGAACGATGATTTTTTAAAAAAAATTATGAATCTTATGAAGGAAAACTTCTAAAGATAGGTGCAGATTTATATTGTTCTAAAGAGACATATACGATTGAACATTATGTACGAAAAAATGTTAACACAATGCATCCAATTGTGTAGTTGATAGTACATATAAAATAATCTTGAAGTTCTATATTTCTATATTCCAAAGTTTGTAGGCGTAACTCTAAGCTTATTGGCTATGTCCATGCTCTTCTTAAGTGATGCTTCATGTAAAAGTTTGAACAAGCATTTGGAGCACTATTTTAAGAGAGTTTTAATTATAGATTTAATTGTTTGTTGTTTTCTATACAGTTGTAAGATATATATTTTATTTAATATTCAATGTTATATGTAAGTTTGTTGTTATTGTAAGTTTTGTCATTGGTATTAAAGTAAGGTGTTGATTTGGATTATATGGATTATAGATTTTGTGATTAATATGTCTCTAAAAATTCATCACATTACAATTTACAACAAAGATTTCTATTATATCATGTGCAAGTTATATCCGCAGAATAATAACATAAATGACAAAGATTTCTATTATATCATGTGCAAGTTACATCCAACAAGCATTCAGATTCTGATCATCCAGATCGCACTAGGTGCAGGAGAGAGCATAAGTCTGAAATGCAAACTAAGGACTTTTCCTAAACAATAGACTCCAGTCCTAGACCACTGATGCCGAGAATGAGGTGTCCTCAACAATTTAAAGAAGAGGCTGAGCATCTAACCTCATGGCATATTACAATTAATTTGGAATCCGTCCATACGTTTTTGACATGCGTCCCACTAACCTACCACACTATGGAGTAGACAGCTGTTAAGCATTCTGCCATAAACACTGACATAGTGGAGGGAAAAGAAAGTCACTTTTAGGACACCCGTGAGTGAGAAGGGCCCACTTAATACCCGTAAGTGGCTACAAGGATCTTGCTTTTTAAGACAGGGTTGCATCCTGTTGTCACATCTTAACGTGAGTGACATCACAACATTGACAAGCCCATGCGCTAGCCATCAGAATGGTATCGGATCTAATAATTGATTTGGTAACTCATGGTATACTCGGACCCAATCTTCAGTTATGGGGTTAAAAGCATAATCAATTTGAACCACATAATCTTGAGAATAGGCCTAGTCTAATTCCACTCTTTTGGCAAGGAGTGCTGGTTTGAGATTGATTTCCATATTTTCAATTTTTACTTCTGGTCTCCATCTGGCTTCAAGAGGATATAATTCAATCCTAGGGAAACGATATCCTGTTCTTGGATAATGCACCAAGTATTGAATCATACAATCATATATTGTACTTCTCAATTATGGGTATAATAGATTCAGGAATTCCTCCATATCAGGATTGAATATGGCACCAACAATATCAGCATATTCTTCAAAAGTATCCTGATCAAAACTTATACGAGTGATAAAACCAAATTTTAGTCCTTTTAATAAATTCATCTTACTTTGTTTTGACCAGTTCATACCAAACAACCCTTTGATGCGGATATGGATAGAATTGTTTCCACACCAATACTTGATTGGAGCTCTTGCTAAACCAAAGGATTCTTTGAATTCTTCTTCTTCATCTAAATCTATTAATCCTTGGTCATGATGACAGTGAATTAAATTTTGCATATTTCGAAGCCATTTATTCAAGAAATATGATTCCAGCAAAATAATAATTATTTCTTTGGGAAGAGTAGGGAGAGTGATTATGTTTCCATTACCATAATTTACCATATACATGGAAACACCATCTGGTCTATACCAATATGGAGAATTAAACTCAAGATCAGTATATATGGAACCTACAAGTTCTCTGGTCAGGGTGTCAGCTAGTGGATTATTTTCTCCTTTTATCCATTCAATGTCAAAATCATAGCTGAGGAACTTGAAATACCATCTAGCAATTCGACCTTGAGCAATATCTTTGTTCGACTTCTTCTTGAGTAGGCTTCTCATGGCTTGACTGTCAGTTTTCACAGTGAATTTTACTGGCTTCAGGAAGATCTTGAACTTTTCTATTCCTTTTTTGACTGCCAGTATTTCTTTCTCATAAATATGATATCTACTTTCTGTATCTGTGAAAGTACCAGAACAATATCCACAAATATTTTTCTTTCCATTTCCTTCTTCCTGTATTAGCACAGCAGACCAGGTGTTATCAGAAGCATCAGTGTACAGAAATAAAGGTAAGTCAGAAGCAGGAGTCTACAGAGCAGGCAAATGTTGACATTTTGCTTTAATTCTTTGAACTGCTTCTGTTGCTTCTAAAGATCATCCTTCTTTCTTTTCTTTTAGATGAGATTGAATAATTCGGTGATCTTCAGCTAAGCCTTTATAGAAAGGGGAAACACAATTCAGACATCCCAAAAATCTCTGAATTTGCTTTTTATCCTGAAGAAAGTCAAGGAATTCCTGAATTCGCTGTAAGATATGTGGCTAGAGTTGAACTTGGCCATTACTCAGGTGTGAGCCAAGAAAATCAATTTGGCTTTGTCCAATCACCATCTTTTTAGCTATTAAACATATCCCATGTTTTCTAATGGCTGCATAGAGTTCTTCAAGATGTTGCAAATGATCAGTAACTGAATTAGAGAAGATAAGAATATCATCAATATAAACAGCACAAAAGTCTTTCAGATGCCTTAGTGCCTGATCCATGCATCTTTGGAAATATGCAGGAGCTGTACACAAGCCGAAAGGCATGACATTCCATTCATACAATCCTTATGGGACTGAAAATGTTGTCTTATATCTGTCTAATTCTTTTACCTTAATTTTCCAGAATCCTGATTTACAGTCAAACTTTGAAAAAACCTTTTTAGTGGCAGCTCTTTTGATTAAATTAGTGCTAAATGGTATGGGATAGTTAAATGGAAGGATAATGTCATTAAGAGGCTTATAATTGATGCAAAGTCTCTTTTTCCCTCTTACCTGTTCTGCTCTCTTGTTGACTAGGAAAGCTGGGCATGCAAATGGACTTTTACTGGGACGGATGAAATGTCCGTCAAGTAATTCTTACAACTGCTCATCCATTTCTTTTGTTTCTTTTGGACTCATTAGATAGGCTGGCTCATGAGGTATGATTGATTGAAACTCTGGCCGTATCTGTATTTCACATTCTTCATGATCCTGGGACCAAAACTGTAATGGGTTCATGCTGCAACAATCTATTTCAAATCTCTGTTTAATTTCATTGAACACATTAGGAGGTTTCTTTGCTAGTTCTTTTACTGACTCTTTCTATTTCTTTTTCCCGCTATGTTCAAACTTATGGTTCACAATTTTAAGTGCAGGAATCTCAATTTGTCCATCTTCGTGTCTTAAAGAAATCTTATGTTTCCAAAACTGGAGTGGCTCATATTTTGTTAGAAACAAAAATCCCAATAGAACATCATCTTCTAGATCATTATACTCAATGAAATCAGTGATGAAAATTTTACCCATAATTTCTATGTGGACATCTTGTGCATACCTGCCCATTTGAATCCTTTCTCCGTTAATTGCATAACTATGTGGATGATCAGGTCGTTCTTTCCAGAATTCTGTAGGAATAGCATTGGTTTTTGCCAATGATCTAGAGGAACCTGTATCCACAAATGCATCCAATGGAATTTTCTTATATCTGTGAAAATAGAAATTAATTCTGATATAGTTACCATTTTTTGCAAGCAATAGAGAGCAAGATTTGTCATTTGTTCTTTCAATAAGACTATTGCTAGTGCTGCTAGCTTCTGATTCTTCTTCTTGTGTTGCTTCTTTTTCAAACTCTTCTGCTTTGAATAAAATATCTTTGATTTCTCCCACTTCTATAGAGAGATTCTGAATTTCTTTTTGCTGAGTTTTAAGCAATCGTTTTAAATCTGCAACATCATCCATTAGTAGATCAAATTTCTTAAGGATTGCAATAACATCAGTATCAGCATCAAAAATTTTGGATTTGGAAGAAGAGACTTTTTCTTTTCCTTTTCTCTACCATGGAGGGATCCTGTATCCACGGTCCATTTCCTTTTCAACCCCTTTTTGGGGTTTTTTCTGTAATCTGAGTTGTTTTTCCACCTTAGCTTTATCTAATTCTAAGCTCTTTAATTTTTCTAGGTGGTGGTGGACAACTTTCTTTCTTTCGTCCTTTGTTCCTGCCATTTTGTAAGGATCTTTTGATTTTTCAATCTGTATTTTGACTTTTAGATCTTGCAAAGTGCTCTTAAGAAGTGAGGTTAGAAAATCTTCATCTAGGTCTGAGCTCTTTGATTCAGGATCAAACAAATTTTGCATATTTCTATGACGATCCTTTACATCTTTGAATTTTAACATGAAACTAGAATCAGGAACAACTTCAACTAATTCATACAGATCTTGTAATTATGTAATATTGCTACTATCAACAACTTCCCATCCTGGGTTATCTTGTTCAAACATTGCATAAATCTTTGTGCCAGGATTTAATTTCTTAGGACAGTTAGTAGCATAATGAGGTCCTTTACAAATAAAGTATTTAATTCCTTTTGGGGCCTTATTATTTCTTTTCCTCAACAAGTATGGGGGTGTTCTATGAAACTTTCTTCTCTTGTAGGGGACTGCCCTATATTTCTTCTTGGATCCATACTTACCATGCTTGTTGCATCTGAAGGTGTATTCTCCTTCATGATATTTGTTTTGAGAACACCTTTTGCATTCACATTTTCTACCACAACCCCCTTTTTTGAACTGTTTTAATTGTTGGAAATCCCTGAGCTGATTGATGGGAGGAAGATCACAAAATTCTTCTAAATTACATGTGTAGTTATATTCTTCCTTATTGAGCTGGAGAGCACCCAACAGACATTGCTTTCCAGCTTGTACCTAATCAATCTTTTTATTGTAGGGATAACTTACAAATCAATTGTTTATGTTCTTTTCTGATTATATAGTCTTGTGCCCATGCACCTAAGCCACAGGGAAGAGAATTCAAATAATATTGCTTTGTAGTTAGATTCATGCATTTTATTTGTTGCAACCATATAAGATTCAACATGCAGTTGTATTCATCAAATTTAGCTAAATTCTTTAGCTTCATGGATTGCAGAATCTTATTGGCTTCTAGGGCTTGATCTCATCACAGAACAAGATCTATGATAATCATAACCATGTTGAATTCATCAAATCCAGACTTGAAATGTTCATATCATCAAAATATTGTTCAGTCCAGGATCTTCAGAATCATATGGGAATTTATCTGTTGTTTGAGCTAGATGGTTCGCATTCGGTGCAGGCTTGAGGTTCTCCGTGACCACCATTTTGTCCATTTCCTTCTTCAATGTCCCATGGTTATCCTTTCTTCTCTTTTTATATTCTGTCCTATGGAATTTCCTCTCACTTATCCTATTAGACTCTTCACAGGTTGAATTCAAGATAGGGCTTATCAGAAGGATGTGCTTGGGAAATTTCGTGACATGGAATAAGATAAGGTGAACATACTTGGTCGTTCAGGCTTGTCTGGGCTTCAGGCTGTGTAAACAATGTTTCATCAGGTAACAGCCTGGAGATTCAATGCTAGCAAGCCTATGACTTTGTGTTCGGGGTTTTTCAGAGAACAATTTTTTTGAAGGGGTCAAAAGTTCTTGGAATCTTGGGTTGTGACTGGTTTGTTTAAGCTTTTCAATGATTTTAGGGAACCCTATATCTAAACCCAGTTGAATCAATGTGTCTTGACCAAAGTCATCCACAAATTTTGTATTGGCTTCTGTGTAACTTACCTCGATTTTTCTGAAAATTTTGAGATTAGGAACAAATAGTATTCATGTAATAATCTATAAACACACCTCACCTTCCTACGGTAGCATACACAAAATCTGGTTGAGTAAAATGACACCTTTGACTTGTTTAATAGGAGGCAAAATGTAGATTGGACAATAGAATAATCAAGATTTATGGTGAAGTTTGGTCTAACAGACATGCGAGCATCTCCACCTTTTGATTCATCAGAAGATTTAACAAGGCGACCTCAGAATTGTCCTATGATAGCTTGATCCCAAATTCTACATCGAGGGTCTATTAGACTGGCAAAGTATTCAACGCCTATATCATAGTTGAAATGAGGATGTAGAATAATGTCAACTAAAGAAAAATGCACATGGAAGAAACCCTTTCCTTTCCATCGCTTGATGTCTTTAGGAAGTAAAAATGGCAAATAGACTGGAAAAATACCAACACCATAAACCCTAAGATTTATCTCTGATTGTTGCACATAATTCATCATTTTTGCCTTTATGCCTTTCTCAGGATATAAATCAGATATCTTAACATTTGGAAACTTAAAATTACCATATTCGTCTACGAGTTCTTCTTTATCTTGGAAGTGATTATGGATAACAGAAGAAAGAGAACTGCTTGCATGCATTGAGCGCTGACTAGCCATGATGGAGAAATGAGAACTTACTTGATTTCGCTATTCCTTTGGCTGCTACGTTTTCCGTCTTACTGCTCACCCTTCACACGCCTGTCCTTTGGCTTCAACACGGGATTTACGGTCTTACTGTAGGTCCACAACTACTTGAGACAGCTAATTTCGTTCAGAACTAGGGTTTCCATTAAATGATTGACAGAATTTAATGAGGCAAGATTTTTTCCAAAGTCCAGACCACGACCAAGACTATAACGATTATAGCATAGACTATTTTGACAAAGATTCCAAAACCAGATGAACAATAAATACTTGAATATGTATCCTGGATTTGCATTTCAATGTCAGGCATCGTATTCATAAATAACAAAGGCAAAGAGACAAAGGAGATAGAAGATTAACAGGGAAAATTTGCGCTGATAACTTAGTCCAGATTTAAATGCCATTCACCCTTTGGCTCTGATACCAATTTGCCGAATAATAACATAAATGACAAAGATTTCTATTATATCATGTGCAAGTTACATCCGTGGAATAATAACATAAATGATAAAGATTTCTATTATATCATGTGCAAGTTACATCCAACAAGCATTCAAATTCTGATCATCCAGATCGCACTAGGCGCAAGAGAGAGCTTAAGTCTGAAATGCGAACTAAGGACTTTTCCTAAACAATAGACTCCAGTCCTAGACCACTGATACCAATTTGCGGAATAATAACCTATGAATACCATGAGAACCTATGAATGTTATATGAAAATATATAGGGGAGAGGGCCCAGTAGTCATGCACCCTAACTTCGCGCTTCTAATTATCCTACGTCGAAATTTCAAATCACTCCCAATTTTTTACAGCAGCTTACTTGGCAAGTTCTCTGCTTATAACTAAGGTTTCAGGGCCACATCATCAAATATGATGCCACATCAGCATGCGTTTTTGTCAAGGTGTCCAAAAAGGCCCAAAAAAATAGTGAGACCAATTCTCGTGCATTACATCATAAGTAGTTGAGTGCTGATGTGGTATCACATGATTGGTTGTTTTTTAGATCAAAAGCATACATTTTGTTTAATTATGGGTAGTCAAATCACAACTATTAGACATTATATAAACGACTATTGGGTATTATATTTACGATTGAGTGCGCGACTATTGGACCCCCCACGACTATTGGGCCCTCTCCCCTATATATATTCATGAAGAAGTGAAATAAATATTTTTTTGTCTAAAATAGAATATCATAACTGTCCACTATAAATGTGTCATTTATTAAATAAAATGCTCATTTAATAAAATAAGACACTCATTTAAAAAAATTATTGTTCTTATGTGTACAACTATTGGGGTAGCAATGTATGTAAGAATTGAAGTATTTCATATCAATAGTTTTTCCTTTCACAAATATAAGAGGTAAGAGCAATAAATACCATGTATTTTCCCATTAAATGTGAAGGATTTTCAAAAAGTTTTAGTGTTCAACTATTGGTCCATTAAATTGTTTCATATAAGTTATATTTTAAATAATTATGTGTGGTTTTCATAACAAGAAATAGTTTTTTTTGTGTTCAACTATTGGTCTATATTTGTATTGAATATAAAAGCTAGAGATAACAAATATTTATGGTTATCAATAGGTACTTGGTCCATTTAGGTTGAATATAAGTTTTGTTTTAAATAAAAATATGATATTCTACAAGCAGTTCAAATGATATTTTTTTGTTCAACTACTAGGGATACCATGATTAAGTTTCAGTCAAATCTTTAGAAAGTCAAAATTTTGACACTTCTTAGTAGATGTGTTGATGTGGCAATTTGCATGATGAGTCACACCTCCAAACCTTAGTTATAGACAGATAAGAGGCCAATCCATATTTTAAAAAAAAAACCATCCTACAATATTCTAGGCAATCAATGCATATTCGCTAAGTTAGTTTGCACAACTACTAGCCCCTCTCCCCTAGCATGTTCACATATGACTACCTCAAAAGAAAACCGTCATAATACGGAAGAACGATGATTTAAAAAAAAAAAATTATGAATCTTATGAAGGAAAACTTCTTAAGATAGGTGCAGATTTATATTGTTCTAAAGAGACATATACGATTGAACATTATGTACGAAAAAATGTTAACACAATGCATCCAATTGTGTGTAGTTGATAGTATATAAAATAATCTTGAAGTTCTATATTTCTATATTCCAAAGTTTGTAGGCGTAACTCTAAGCTTATTGGCTATGTCCATGCTCTTCTTAAGTGATGCTTCATGTAAAAGTTTGAACAAGCATTTGGAGCACTATTTTAAGAGAGTTTTAATTATAGATTTAATTGTTTGTTGTTTTCTATACAGTTGTAAGATATATATTTTATTTAATATTCAATGTTATATGTAAGTTTGTTGTTATTGTAAGTTTTGTCATTGGTATTAAAGTAAGGTGTTGATTTGGATTATAGATTTTGTGATTAATATGTCTCTAAAAATTCATCATGTCAATTACTAAATCTTTGTTCATTTTTTAGTTTAATAGAAATGACTATGATTATTGAAACATCAAGATGATGACTCTTTTGACAAAAGAAGATTATGGTAATCTATAAAAATATGTTATGAAGAGCTAGCTAATCAAACCACTCTTGCAACTAATAATAGAACAATAAAGGAAGCTAATAGAAGAACTTTGTAGCCTTATTTAGTATTTAAAAAACTCTATATATAAGAGCCTATTTCCAAAATTTTAGGTGCAAAGACAGTCAAGGATGTAGGTTTAACATACTATACAAGAATCTTACCAAGGCAATGATCAATTAAAAATGTGTAAGAACACTCCATAATACAACAACATAAATCATATAATTATAAAGTAAACTTCATCTTCAACAATAATAATGAATCAATCTTAGAATAACAAAATAATGTTTATTTGCATAATGAAGTTTAAAGGTATAGTTTCAAACTAATCATAAACCTCATCATGCATCATTAACAATGTTTCATATAGTTGATTGAATAGTAATGGACTATACTGTAAATTGTTCACATGAACTCAATAAGTTATTTAATCATTACAAACTTTATATTTCATAAATAAACAATATTTATAATTGAATCACAAATCAATTTCCAAAGGACCTAGCCCTTTACCATAATAGTTATGATTCACAATTAAAAAATAATGTATATTTCATAATGTGACAATGTCTTTATAATCTAGAATGTTTTTCTCTAAAAAGCATTTCTTTACAAACTTCAAGAAGAAAAAGTGTCATTGGAATGAATTCCACCGTACCATGAAACAATAAGCTTTCTCATGCTACTCCACAAGAGAGGTCTGACATGCATGATATCTATGCTATCATAATGTTATTGACATTAATGTATTCCCATCTCATTCGTTATCAAGTAGTTCCATGTATCTAAATGAAATGTCCTTTTAACACCATGGTGTGGCAAAGGAAGAAACTCAAATAGTTAACTACACAACAATTTAAATATACAACTCTAGCCAAGGTGATTTCTTTAATTAACATAGCTTTATCATAACATGTTAATTATGTCATGATCACAATAGCATGCATTAAAGCATGAGGGGATAGCTTTATTATTGAATTCTGAATTTTTAAATTTTATGTCATAGTTATTTATCAAAATGTTGACTTGAAATTGTCAACTATCAAATTATTATTTTTAAATGTGATTTACATATATGTGCATATATTTTATGGTAACTTATTTTAGTTAGAAAATATGTTTATTTATTTATTATCACTTTTAACTTGAAACTAATTATGAACTAGTCATAAAAAATGTACAACATTTGGAAGGCATAATGTTAAAATGTACATTTGTAAGATTATATGCAATTTATTGTATTATCTTTGAAAATAATTTAGGGTTCAATAATGGTATTTAAAATTTGACTTATGTAAATGGTTCGATGATACAATTAAGAAAATACCATTAAACACAAAATTGTGAATAAGTTATACATGAGTTATTATAAACAAGATGCAACTTCTAAAATATGGTTTAATCAAAATTTTAAATCTAAGATCAAGCTTTATGATGATGAATCCTTGGAGGTTGCAACAAAAGGAGCTATAGAAGTGTATGCTTAATAAGGCATGAAAGGTGAATAATGCACTCCATGATTAAAACATAATTTATTGATTGTTTTGCAATTGCATGAAAAAAATTACATAGTTCAATATTTAAAAATAAGCCATATACAATTTAGGATTATAATGAAAGAAATAGAGTCATTATAGTTATGCCTATGTCAAAGAATAGGATGTTCCCATTTATGTTTGGAGAGCATAGCCACAATCTTGCCAATATGACACATGAAGAGAAAATTTGGTTGTGATATCCTTGATATGGACATTTATATTTTCATAGTTTGAAGTTACTAACATCAAGAGAATTAGTTTATGGTTTTCCTAAGGTTGAAGAGTACAAGGAGGTTTGTAAACGATGTGTTATAAGCAAACAGACAAGAGAGAAAATTTTAAAAGATAATACATGGAGGGCTCATTATCCACTTCATCTAGTTCGTTTGAATAATTATGGTTCTATATAAACAAAAAAATGTGGGTATATCATCATATTTCATTACTTTTTATTGATGATTATTTACAAAAGTGTTGGATTTATTTTTGGAAGACCAAATTTGAAGCCTTTGATATATTTAAGAGATTCAAATCCCTTGTGGAAAATGAAAGTGGTTGCAATAAAGTGTTTAAGGACTTGTTATGAAGGAAAATTTTGTTTGATGGTTTTTTGTGAGTTATTTTGATCTTAATGGCATCAAGAGAGAACTCAACACTACTTACTCACCTTAACAAAATGAATCACTAAAACTTAGAATTCTATAGTGGTGGAAATGGATAGAATCATGTTACACACCAAGGGATTGAGTAACTTTTTTTTTGGGTTGATACAACTGCTACAACTTTCTATATTCTTAATTTTGATGTCTTATTAGTGTAATTGATAGGACAACTACTTATGAATCTTACTATCAAAAAATCCTAATGTTAATCATTACAAAGTTTTTGGTTGTTTAGCATACGTTAATGTAGTTGATCAATAGAGATAAAAGTTATATTGAAAAAGTGAATCATGCATTTTTGTTAGGTACAATGAATTAAAAAAGACTTATAGGTTGTATAATCCTCTCACTTTAAATTTTTGTGTCGAGAGACGTGATCTTTAATGAAGGGAAGCATATGATCATAAACAAGGAGGTTAAAATCTATTTGTAATAGTGGTATTACTTGTGGGTGTTTTTTCTTGCAACCCCCAATCCTAAGGAAAAACACAATGCCTAAACCAAGGGATCAAGAAGTTAAGAAAAAGGTCTTCCACTATCAACACATTAGGGACAAGAAAGGCCAACGAACAAGGCTATAATCAACCTTCTGCACTTTGGTGTTCCTACTCAAAGATTGACATATATGATATGCCTTGCACTAGACAACACATTGTAGATTTGGGTCAGTGAAGGATAATGGGGGTCCAAACTAGGCCTCAAAGTGGCAATGAAAATTTAGAAAACCAGAGTTAGGCAACTTGACATAAAAAATTGAATAGGTTATTAACATAATTTGAAAAATATGTAAGAAGAAAAGTTGTAGCAAATTGAATGTAGTTTTTAGGCTACTAGTCCTTTTTTGGAAAAAAGTAAATTTGTTTTGTGAAAATTTGAAATTTCAATGCAGTGGTACTAAATTTTCAGGAAAAAGATAAGAAGCAGGTGTATGTCTGACCACCTTAAGTACAAGATTTTTTTTTTTTTTTTTGAAACTTTCAATATATGTAGAGGATACATGCCCAGATGTGATAGATTTTTTTGTAATTTTTTTTGCATGTAAATAATTAGTTTTCAGAATTATTAAAACATGTTTCTTTGACCACCATAACTTGGTCAAAAATTTAAGAAATTCATTTTTTTTCTTTATCCTATAGTATGCAAAGAATAGAATGTGACACATCTTTTAGGTTCGAAAAATGTAAGTAGTTTGAAAGTTACATAAATTTAATCGTAATGTATGTAGAAAATCAATAATTTTTATTTATTAAATTCAAAATAAGGCATATCTTATATTGGTGGAAAGCTGACAATTTTTTCTATAAACCCTTTTCGTTTCATGAAATTTGGATTAAAAAAGTCATTAGCCACAAGGGCGAACTTTGGAAAACTAAGCAAATTTTGTAAACACTTTGTTTGGGTTGACTTTCTAGGTTAGGCAATCCTAAACCAAATCTCGAGCCTACTAATTTTGTCAAAAAAAACGGATATCCATTCACTGTATTATTTATAATACATAATATTTAATATTTTAATATATACTAATATACTAATATATTATATATTATTATATTATATATTATATATTTTTATATTGTATATTATAATATATACTATACACTACATATATTTTGTATAGTATATATTAAATATTATATATTATATTAATATTATGTAATATATAATATATAATATATTTAATACATAATAAGTATTATATACTACATACTACATAATATATTTTATGTATTTATTGATGTGCGGCCAATTCACAAGAGAGAGGGAGTGGGAGGGACTTGAGAGGGAGTGAGAGACTTGAGAGGGGTGGGGAAAGAGAGACTTGAGAGGGAGGGAGGGAGAGAGAGAGGAGAGAGAGAGAGAGAGAGAGAGAGAGAGAGAGAGAGAGAGAGAGAGAGAGAGAGAGGAGAGAGAGAGAGTGAGAGGAGAGACTGAGAGAGAGAGAGAGAGAGAGACAGGATCAGGAGAGACCGATCAGAGAGAGGGAGTGGGATGGACCTAAGAGAGATAGACTTTTTTGCATTTGAAGAGATCTCATCCATGCTGCTTATTTTAATGTGAGGTGAAGAATGTGGTTATTGTACCATGCCTACTTATTTTAATGATGCATAGAAGAGGGGCCACAAAGGATGCTAGTAAGATTACAGGCCTCAATGTCATGCAAACAATTATTGAGCCAATGGTCATAGCTATAACTTATGGCTTCCATGATGTATTCACTAGAGAAAGAAGTGTTCTTGTCTTCAATTTAGATGGAGATACGTTTGATGTATTGGTTCTTTTTGTTCGAAAGGTTAATATTGCCTTCAAGGATGTTAGAGGGGATATGCATTTGAGAGGTCAAGATTTTGATAACATAATGCTTAATTACTATTTTCAAAAGTTCAATACAAAATACAAGTTGGATATCAGTAGTAGTGCCAAAGCTAGAGAGGGAGAGAGTATAAGATATATAATATATAGTATATATAGTATATAATATATTATTTATATACTATATAGTATAAAATATATTATATAATATATAATATATAGTATATATATTAAATAATTACTATATATAATATATTATATAACATATTATAATATATAATATATAATATATAATATATAGTATATATATTAAATAATTACTATATATAATATATTATATAACATATTATAATATATAATATATAATATATAATATATAATATATTATGATATATTAAATATAATAAATTTATTATATATTAATAATACATAATATTGGTTTAATGTGTTATTTGGTTTAAAAAAATCGAACTATAATAGATATCCATCATTTTTGGTATAGGTTTTGAGGCTTCCCCATGCATTCATATTATTTGGCCAGTGAAAGCCTAAACATAACAAATATCCATTATTTATTGTATAAGATTTGAAGCTTTCGCTATGCATACATATTAATATATAGTATAAATTATATACTACTTAATATATACCTTAATAGTAATAATATTAATATATATAATAAATACATTATATATGTATATATATAATAATACTAATTTAATATATTAATATATATGTTAAAAGGGGGGAGAGAGAGAGGGAGAGAGAGAGACCTGAGAGGGAGAGAGAGGGAGAGGGGGAGAGAGGGAGTGGGAGGGACTTGAGATTGAGAGAGGGAGAGAGGGAGAGAGAGGTATTAATATATAGTCTAATTTATATAGAATATAATATATTAATTTAATATATACTTTAATAGTAATATTAATATATAATATATATTATAAATTAATTTAGTATATTAATATATAATAAATATATATCATAATATATAATCAAATATATCATGATATAATATATTAATAATATTATGCTAATAATAATTATTAAAACTAAAGGAAACAAATATTTATTTTGTTTGCTATAGGTTAAAAGATAGAAGCACGAGCAACGACAAATATATTTTTGTAAAACGTAACAAATATTTGTTCAAAATGAATATCCGTTTTGAAACAAATATTCGTTTTGAAACAAATATCCGTTTTGAAACAAATATCCGTTTTGAAACGAATATAAGTTTTGAAATGGATATCCATTTAAGGAGTTATAGAGTTATATAAAAAAACAAAATGAGACCATTTTGAGTATTTTAACAGTCCCCACATTCCTTTTGTCACTGAAATCGTGTGCTTTCTATTTGTATCAGACAAAATTAAGCTTTTGGGAGATTCTTTTATACTTTATTAACTTTTACAATCATTTGTGTGTATTTTTTGTTTGTGCAATGGGGAGAAATAGTAATTGTAAGAGAAAAGTAAAAAGGAAACTAATAATAGATCAAATTGAAGCATATAGAAGAAAAGATAGAGAAAGTCATAGGAAAATAAGACAAGGTATGAAAAAAAATCAAGTTGAAGGTTCTTCTACACTGTTAAATGTTAATTCAAGTGAAGATGAAATAGAAATTGAAAATATTGAACATCATAATAAAATTGAAAATGAAAATATTGAAATTGAAAATGTGGAAATTGAAAATGAAAATGTGAACAAAATTGAAAATGAAATTGTTATTGAAAATGAAAATGTTGGAATTGTTATTGAAAATGTTGATAACATTGAAAATGAACCTTATGTAACAAACAATTACATAAGAACCCCTAAATGGTTGCTTGAAATAGATGAGAACATTGATAAAAAAATGTCAACTTTTTGTGCAATTGCTAAAATCTTACAAAATGAGACCATTATTAAGAAAATTGAAGATTTGTGTCACCCAAAAAATAAAATAATAATAATTATAGAAAAAATATTTTTAATGCTCTAACTTCTATTGGAAAGACTAGTAAGGAAAAAAATAAAAGGGATGCTCGTAGAGTGATCACAACCTCGCTAGTAAGCCATCATTTGAGAAAGACTCGTTTAATGAGACATACTTGTATTGATTTAAATCTAAATCATAAAACATTGAATAGAGCAACATTGAATAGAGCACTCTCAAGAAGAGGAAGACTCGATAGTCCTCTTCAAAATGATATGTGGGCTTTTAGTGGGAGGCTTCCATGTGTTGATAAGAAGATAACCGATAATGTAAAGATGCAAATTGAACAATTTTGGAACTCTCACTCTAGAGTATCATCGAATGTAAATGATGTTTTAAAGTTACAAATTGGTAATAGAGATCGCACATCACGTGTTAAACATTTATTGGAATGTAGCCAAACAATTTTGTACAAACAATTTTGTCAAGAACATCCAAATTTGATGATAACAGATGGTAGTTAATACTTATTAAATTGAATTGAAAAATGATGACGGATATGGCATTGCTTCTATGCGCAGGTGAGGCTACATGAAACCTCTGAGGTTGCGTGCTTGCTCTTGCATGTGTCGGCTTATGTCCTTTTTGGTTGCGTTCAGGTGTTTGGGGGACTTCTTTTGTTTTCTCTGTTTGGTGGGAGGTTGCTGCAGTGTGTGGAGTGGTGTGGGTGTTTGTGTAGGAGAAGGGTTGGTGGGAGGTGGTGCGGTGAGGGGGAAGTGGGTGGTGGGGTAAGGGTTTGGTGGAAGCAGAGTGGGCTCAATGTAGGGGTTCCGTGTGGGGATATGGCAGAGGCTTCCAAAATCCTGGTGATTGTTGGGGCAAGGCCATCTCAAGAGTTTTCGACAGCCATGCATGCTCAGAATTCAGATTCATCCTTTGTGGGTGAGAGCTCTAAGCTCAAGAAAGTGAACGACTGCTTGTCGTGGAGTCAAGATTGCCTTGTTTTGGTTATTTCTCCCAACTCGGTTTAGGAGGGCATATCTTATTGGAGCCAACATGTTATGATTTATAATTTCTTGGATATTTGTGTCCCTCTCTCAGCTTTAGAGTCATGGATCTGTCAGACCTAGCAGGTTGAAGGTGATTTTGATCTTTTGGTGGTTCTGAATGGCTATTTCATGGTTGATTTTTCTTGCATCTTGGATCGTAATTGTGTTTTTGAGGGAGGGTCTGTTGGCTATCGAAATGGCACAGCAACATGCAAACAAAATATTGCTATTTTGTTTCTCCTGAAAGAGAAAGACAATGCATGGATGTCTTAGCTCCCAAGGTCTTTGTAGTTGGTTCTCAACTGTGCTGATTTTCCTCATTGATTGATGTGAACTATAATGTTCAAGGGGCCTATTGGTGTTGGGATTATGGATTATTCTAAGATCAATCATGAATTTAAACCTACTTTAACTAGGGTTTTTAAAGAAACATAAAAAGATAGATCAAGGTTTTGGTATTGAAAAGAGTGATAATTCATCTAACTTAACCAGACTTGTTACCTCTCAAGGAATTGCTAACTAAAACTGAAGAAAAAAATTAACTTGTGATTAACACCAGTTGCATTCATTCATAGTGTTGATTCCAACAATTGATTATAAGTTACCATTTAAACAAAACACAAAATAAGATTTAATTCCTTGAAAGCTTTCAAAATCAAATGATTAACTCAAGATAAATACCATTGTGGAACACAATATGAAGTAGATTTGAATCTGGTTGCTTCTACTGTTAGTGAGACAGATAAGCAACATTTACAAATCTGGCACAATCACCAGTGTATAGAAAACCTGCGTCTTCAAACTGCTTCAATCTACACTAAGGAAATTGGAAAGATACATTCCATCCTATGCTAAACCTAATTCCTAACTGAGAAGACAAAAGAAGCTCCCATTACAAAGAATCAGGATGATTCTGTCTCCTCTATCTTTTCTCTATTTCTCTCTGCATTCTAAAATTTCTTCTAACTTTTCTAACCCTAGAAGTTCTAATTGTTGAAGTTCTCCCCTTTAAAAAGAGGCAAAAATGCCTTATATACACCCTCTCCTGAAAAGAATGTCGACCCCTGTTTCTAGGGTTTACAAAATATCTTTTGTCGATTGCAAGGGGGTCGACATCCAGATCTTTTGAAGAAAGACGGTTCTACCTTAAATGCGAATCCCTATTGTTCATGTCGGTAAAATACTATCTGGGGGTGATCTGTAGATCTTTTGTAGCTACCGTATTTACTCCTATGCCTCTGTGTCCATTTTTGAACTCCAGCGGAGTCACTTTGAATGCCCTAAAATATCACCATTAATGTCGAGCTACCCTTGTCAGTAGACACCAGCTGGCATTGTGACTCACAACTTCCTTCCTCTTCCTCGACTCTCTTCTCGCTCGAGATCGGTCCTTCTGTAAGTTGTTGGCGAGACTAATTTCTTTCGCCGTGACATTACACTAAAGTCGCGTCCTTTCACTGAGAACTCTCTTCACTTCGGGGAGACTTTACTCAGTTGGCGAGACATTACACCGCACTCAACATGTTACACTGAGGGCACAAAATATGTCGGCGGGACCCTATCAGGTCAGCAAGACTTTATTCCTTCAGCTAGACATCATGCCGAACCTAGATCCATTGGTGAAACTTCTTCGAGAGGTATCTTCATATAATAACTCGATCCTGCAAAATAGATCCCTCCATTAGTTCTCAAAGGTAATAAAATATATCATTATTTATCATATCTTTAATTTTATCAAAAAGAAACACAACTCTGGCGGAGGCAAAACCAAAATTGAAATGGGAACATACTTCCCCTTTTAAAACTAGCGGGAGTAGGGCCAAAAGAAAATCAAAATCGGGACCAGAGTCGGGATGGGAATGAGCCATGGAAATAATCACAATCTCGCAGTTCATACCCCATCCTGGCTCTACGTCCGCGATGGAAACCAAAACACAAAGGACAGGGAAACAAATGTCGGCGGGGTTGGAGCAAAAACTGATCCCGGGCGAAGCACAATGGGGGCGGGGGCGAAACCAAATCTAAAATTGAAACTTCTTCAAAGTTTCAGTTTCGGATTCCATCCCGATCCCACCTCTGCAAACACACAGATGAAAAAAGAAAGGGGGAAAGGATGAAAAACACCCCGTGACCAAACAGTCGAAACTGGGGCTAAAACAACGAACAAGGCAGAACCGGGATCGGGGAAGGAAAAGAAAATAGAACTTGGAACAAATTCCAAGTTTAGTTTCCACTCTGGTTTCGGGCCCACCATAACAAACCAAAACATGAAGGGAAAACCCAATGACAAAGAGAGCGAAAGAAAAGGGTGGAGTTGAGGTCGGGATGGAACCCAAACGAGGAACTTTGAAGAAAGTTTAACATTCTGATTCGGACCCAGACCCGACTCTGAGAAAGAACAAAAGACAAAGACAAAGAACCGTTGAAACCGGAATTGGGGATGGAACAAGACTAGAACTTGGAAGGAATTTCCAAGTCCGGTATTAGTTCCGGTTTCGGTTCCAACAGAACTTTAAAAGGAAAATGCCTAAGGCAGAAAACCAAAGGCCAAAGGGAAAAGAAAAGAGGGGACCCATTTTGTTCCAAAATAAAATGGGGTGGTTATGCAAGGCATAACAGGGTCGTATTTTTACAATCATGTGGGTTTGTTTATTAAGCCCTGGCATGGAGGTTTTAATGCGGCGGAGGATCTACCTACATGGGTCCCTGTTTGGGTCTGTCTACCTTGGCTGTCATTGGAGTTTGGGAGGGAGGATATTCTACACCAGATTGTTGCTTTGTTGGGGAAGCCGACTGCCATTGCTAAAAATACTTTGGATAAAAAGGTATTCTCTTATGCTTGCATTTGTGTTGAAATTGATTTAAATAACCCTCTTCCAGATTCTTTGGAAATTTGTATTGGCTATACCTCATGGATTCAATAGTTAGATTATGAGTCCCTTCCTTTTCGTTGTCACTTTTGTCATGAGTATGAACACCTTTAGTGCCAGTGTCCTCAGGCACCCAAAGTGGCAGAGGTTTCTTCTTCTCCTTCTTCCGAGCCTTTACTGGAGAAGGGGGATAAAGGCAAGGTGCCTGTGGTTGAGGGTGGGCTTGATAAGGATGGATTTATTCCTGTTAAGCTGAGGGCTAAAGGGAGGGATCAGAAGCAGGCCTATAAGCATAGACAGAGTGATCAGGGTTTCAATCATTTTGAGGTCCTGGATAATCAGGCTTTGGAGGAGGGGATTCCTATTGAGATTTCTTCTGGGACCATTGGCATAGATGTTGGGCTGGATACAGGGCTGGAGTAGGAAATTGTTGTTTAGAATACTTCTTTGGCTTTCTAAGCCTCTTGGTGCCTCTGTAGATGTGCAAGATGATATTGTATTAGCAGATTTAGCTAAGGAGGTGCTCTCTTCAGGTAAAGTTCGGGGTTCGTCTCCTGCTTTGGGGTTGCTGCAACGCCCTCTCAAGAAGGGGCATTTTGAAAATTCTTCTAAAGTTGGTCGTAAGAAGGATGTGGACAAAATTAAATTTACTGGGGATTTGTTGGTGGAATTTGGGTTTGTTAAGTGAGGCCCACTTCTCTCAACCTTCCTCATGATTATTCTTTCATGGAATGCAAGGGGGTTGAATAGCACCTCCCATCAAAAGGCTATTTAGGATTTGATTGTGGTTCATTCTCTTAATATCTTTTGTGTTCAGGAGATTAAGCTTCGAGTGGACCTCATGCTTCAACATGCTCCTCGTATTTGGTTTTCTGGCCAGTGTCAGTGTATTGGTTCTAGGGGAAACTTTGGAGGTCTGACTCTCTTCTGGGATCCTCATAAGGTTGTTCCTCGTTGGTGGATTTCTAGCCAGTTTGTTATTTCTGTGGTGGCTTTGGTTTTGGAATCTAGTGAGACTATTTTGGTTAGTAATGTTTATGCTCTGATTGACATCCATGGTAAAATCCATCTTTGGGCTCGTATTCGGTATGTTAGGTCTTGTGCACCTTTTCTACCTTGGATCCTAGCTAGTGATTTCAATTCTCTGTTGAGCTTGGAGGAGAAAAGAGGAGGGCTGCCTAGGCTAGGTCCTACTTCAGATCTGTTTTAGACTAATGTGGATTCTCTTGCTCTGGTTGATGTTAAACCCTCTAATAGAATATTCACTTGGAATAATAGACGGAGTGGGCCTGAAGCGATTTCTGAGCGTCTAGATAGATTCCTTGTCTCTAGTTCTTGGGTTAGGGGTAGCTTGGTCACTTGCTCTAAGATTCTTGACTGGTGTGACTCTGATCATTGGCCAATTAAGTTTTCTGCTTCAGCTTTTCCAAATCCAAAGAATCCACCTTTCAAATTTCAGCTTGTGTGGCTACATGATTCTTCTTTGGGTGATCTTGTTGCTTAGTGGTGGTGAGATGGCGCCCCTGCCTATGGTACAACTATGTATTCTCTAGTTAAGAAGCTGCAATTTGTCAAGTATCATCTCAAGCGATGGAATAGGTTGTGTTTCGATAATTTTCAGGCTAGGAAAAGAGAAGTACAGGATCGCCTTGTTGTTATTACTTGCCAAATTCAAGATTTGGGATTCTCGAAGGCTCTTGGGCATGCTGAGGCCCAGGCTCTGAAATTGGTGGAGGAATGGGAGCTTCGTGAGGAGATTTTTTGGAAACAAGAGGCTAGGATTGATTGGCTTCAAGAGGGTGACAGGAATACTGCTTTTTTCCATCATTCAGTGCAAGCTCATCAGAATGAGTGTTTTATTTCTTCTCTTGTTAATTCTGAGGGTCTTTCGATCTCTTCGAAGCAAGCTTTGTCTAGAGAGGCACGTCAGTTCTACTCTAATCTGTTTACTAAGGATTCTCTTCCTACAGAGGTTGAGGAGAATATGGTCCTTGCTTGCATTTCTTCTTTGATCTCTAATGATTTGAATGCTTCTCTTATTTTCCCGATTACTCTAGCGGAAGTGGAGGAGGTTGTGTTTGGGATGAATAAGAGGAAAGCTCCTGGCCCTGATTGTTTCCCAGTTGAATTTTTCTAGGAGTTTTAGGATATTGTGAAGTTGGATTTGTTGGAGGTGGTTCGGGAGTCTCTTCATAGCAAGCAGATGCTTTGTGCCCTAAATGCTACTTTTTTGGTTCTCATTCCTAAGAAGGAAGGTGTTGACAAGCTTGATTTCTTTAGACCTATTACGCTCTGTAATGTGGTGTATAAGATTATTATGAAATTGATTGTTGAGAGGCTTAAATCTTGTTTTCCTGTGATCATTTCTGAGGAGCAAGGTGACTTTGTGGTAGGTCATCAAATTCTGGATGGGGTGGTGGTTGCGTATGAGGTCATTCATTCCATGGAAACCTCTAAGGATAGGTCTATGTTTATCAAGTTGGATATGGCCAAATCTTATGATAGAGTTAAATGGAGTTTTCTTCAGAAGATTTTATTGGCATTTGGTTTTTCTTATGATTGGGTGAGCTGGATTTTGAGTTGTGTGACTTCTTCCTCATTTTCGGTTATTGTGAATGGTGAACCTTTTGAGATTTTTGGGGCTACTAGGGGCCTTCATCAGGGGGACCCTCTCTCTCCTTATTTGTTTATTATAATGGAGAAGGGGCTAGGTTAGTTTCTTAAATCTTGGGCTTCTCAAAACTTGATTCATGGGTGGCAGTGGGGGTTGGGCTTGCCAACGCTTTCTCATCTCTAGTTTGTGGATGATACCTCTCTTATGGGTTTGGCTTGTATTCGGGAGGATGAATCCTTTAGGAAAGCTTTGGATATCTACCTTGCGGCTTTGGGCCATAAAGTCAATGAGCAAAAGTCTTTTATCTTCTTCTTTAATACTCCTCAGGCTATCCAGCAATAGATTGCAGCTATTATGTGGCTTCAAATTGGGTCTCTTCCCTTTGTCTTTTTGGGTATTCCTCTTGCTATTGGTTGTCAGCCTAGATCCTCCTGATAGTTGTTGCTTGATAAGCTAAGGTAGAAGGTTACTCATTGGACTCATCGGCGATTGTCTAAAGCTGCTAGAGTGACTCTTCTCAAGTTTGTTATCTAGGCCCTTCCCATCTACAGGTGCTTTGTTCAAGCGGCTCCAATGTATTTCCTTAAGGAATTTGATGTTCTCTCACATCAATTTCTTTGGAGCAGTAATTTGTTGTCTTCGAAGTTGAGCCTTGTTAAGTGGGAATCTGTGTAGACCAAAGCAGGAGGGTGGTCTTGGTTTACGCTCTTCTATTTTGAATGGGAAAGTTCTTGTTTCCAAGCTTTACTGGCGATGGTGTACTAATCAACATTATTTATGGGCTCGTATTCTCAACCATAAATATCTTCATAGTGTTGCTTCTTTTGAGGTTCCTCGCTATCCTCTGGAAGGGAGTGTGTCTATGATCTGACATACTTTGAAAGTAGGGGCACAGTTGATTAAGCGTGCTCTTTTTTGGATTTATCATTTGGGGTCATAGGCTCTTTTTTGGTTAGATTCTTGGGATGATCACCCTCCTATTCTCTCTTCTTTTCCTCACCTCCAATCCCTTTTTGATGTTTTTATTGCTGTTGGCTGGGAAACCATAGAGCATTATAAGGTGGTGCAACATTGTGGTTCAGTTGTAAGTTTTCATTAGAAGCATCCTTCTGAGTGGCCACCTGGAGGGTCTGAGGGGGATAAGTGTGATATTTCCTATCTTATTGCTTCTCGTGCTTCTAATTCTTTGAGGGGACCTGATGTCTTGGCTTGGGGTGGTTCAGATTTGTCTGGAAAGTACTTTGTGTCTGTTGGTTATAAGCAATTGGGTAGGCAGTTGTTTGGGGACATTGAGGTCCCTTGGTGGAAGCAAGTTTGGCACAAGGTGTCATGGCCCAAGTGCAATTTCTTCATGTGGTTAGTGGCTCAAAATCGGTGTCTTACTTGGGATAATTTATGTAAGTGTGGTTTCCAAGGCCCTTCTATGTGTGTTTTGTGTCGGGGCTGTGACGAGAGTGTCTCCCATCTCTTCTTCCATTGTTCCTATGCTAGGGAGATTTGCATTTCTAGTGGAGGGTGTGGAATACGGCCTACTAGCATGTTTCCTCGTTGGCAGAGTTTGTGGAATGGTGGGGGCAGGGCCCCTGTTACTACCTCCTTTCTTCATGTTACTTGGGATCTTGGCCCATCATTTATTATCTGGAACCTGTGGTTGGAGAGGAATAGGCAGATCTTTCAGGATGTGTTGTTGATGGCCCCTCACCTGTGGTGGAAAATTTTGCATTCTTTGGGGGAAACTATTGCAGCTAAGTGTTATCTGACTATGCCGGTGGACCCTCCTGATGTTGGGTGTTGTAATCCTCTTCATCTTCCTCCTCCGCATCGGAAACTCATGCACAAAAGATGTAGACATCCTACCCCGAAGGTGAATAGGGAGGGAAGATGGTCCCCTCCTCCTTAAGGAGTCCTAAAAATCAACCCGGATGGCTCTTCTTGTGGAAATCCGGGTCATGCTGGAATTGGTGGTGTTGGTCGGGATAGCTTTGGAGATGTTCAGTTTATCTTATTTGTTTATAAGGGTCTTCATTGTAATAATTTAATGGAGGCTCAGGCCATTTTATTGGCTGTGGAGCGGGGCAGTCAATTGGGATGGCAAAGGATCATTTGTGAGTTTGACTCCCAGGTTGTGGTGAACTTGCTAAATAGGTAAAATTTAGATGATGTGAGTTGGCAGTTGAATTTGATTGTTGAAAAAATTCTCACTCTTTGTGCTTCTCTGGATGATATTACCTTCACTCATATCCCTAGAGAATGGAATGGTGTTGCTGATTGTTTGGTTAATTGGGCTTTTGATCATATTCATGATTAGAATTTAGTTGATCGGGGTCAACTTCCCCCAGATTTGTCTCAATAGTTGGATCACTTGGTTGAACTTGATAGGGCCGCTTAATGCCCTTGCTTTGTAACTTTTTCTTGTTTTAATAAAAATTTTACCCCTCCTTCATGTCAAAAGAACATCTAAATTTGCAAATCTCCCAAAGGGATTTTGAGTCTTGCAATCCATTTTATTGTGTGTACCTATTAATGTTCGTAATACATGTTATTGTAAATACCATGTTGAGTTTTCAATGTATCATGAATTATTATACCATATTTGTTCTACTATGCATACTGACAAAATGTTGCAGGAGTGTCATGCAATGCAACTTCCCAAGCCATCCAAGGACATGTTAGATTCATTTTTATGCACTAGAGGTGATGGTTTCTCATTTTATAGAAATGATTGTTTAAATGAAACATGTTTGCAATGAGGTGGTTTATCGAATTTTGTAACATGCTTTCATGAGGGTAGCGATCATGATTTTGGTAACGAGATTGTTAAGAAAAAAAAGGTTTGAGACAGTCAAATACACATTGAAAAGTGGAGGTGAAGGTTCTAGATACGAGTTGGTTATAAGAGAGGTAAGTATTGCTGATTTTAGTTTTGATTTTAAGAAAAATATTTTTTATAAGTATGCAAGGCATAGCCATGGGTTGCAGTGGTTGGATCGACAATTCAGGACGTGTAAGGACTCCTTCCCAATTTGAACTATTGTATGTTTCATTTATTGTATCAGCGACTGAAGCCAGTTATCTTTCATAGGCATTATTATTGAGCATAGGTTGAAGTTGGTGCTTAAGGAACAAGGTATTCTTACCATGAAAGCTATCTGACTTATAGTGGGTGAGAAGTTTCTTAAATCTAAAGAGCGATATCGAGCTAATTCTGATATTCTTGCTCATTTCGTTCCATCTCTTTTGGATCTTTGTGCTTCTCAGGACATGGTTGGAAGCATGACTTGAAAGTTTTTCCAGCCTCATTTATTGGGGTGCAACCCAACCTGATGTTGTTTTTCCTCATCCCCGGGACCTAGGACGACCTGTTGGGGCCTCCTTGGTCCCTTTTCTTTTGGATATTGAGGGAGATGAGATTATTTTGCATTATTGTCACACACTCTATGGTTACTAGTTTCTTCGCAAGCTCTATCAGTATGAACCAGTTAACAATTTCAACTGGTTGGATGAATTTCACTTGTATGAGGCTTTTTGAAAACTTTCTTTCTTTTCTAAGTTAGGGTCTATAGTATAGAGCCTCTCAGAACTTAGTTTGTAAACATCTATAAAGTTTAGCGCGGTGGTTTAAATAATTGATACTGCCATATACAATTTGTCTCTTTTTGCTAAAATTTTTTTCTTTGCAAAACTCTCACCCAAGTTTATAAAAGATATTGGACTTAATAAATAAATCTGGGTTTCATTTTATGGATTCTTCATATTGTTGTTCGTAGTGAGAGGTTCTTCATTTATTCTACTTTCATATGATTTTCTTTTGAAACAAAAGCTTTGCGATTTAAAATATTTGTAGCTTAGCTCCATATAGTCGAGATGATTTTCGTATTATGGTTTACAGTGAAATTTTTTCATCTGTTTAGTTTCTTATTATATTGCTTTTATAAATAAAGCATTATTGTATCTAATGTTGAAAGGGTTTCAATATTTCTACATTAATCTATCTTAGTGCACTATTAAATAGGGTCATTAGATGTATTCGTTGCTTACTTTTTGTTGAACATAGCATTTCCTCAAATTTTGGATGATCGGGTTTTACTACTTATTTAGAATTCCCATGTTCATATTTTGTCTCTTTTGTTATGCATTGTTTCTACTTTTTAGTCTAGGCATCCCCCAGGTCATTTGGCATAGTGTATTGTGGCCTACCAGCTTAGAGTTTTGAAATTATTTACCTAAATTTATTAAATCAAATTTATTGCTTTAGAGGATAAAGGGTAAGGGTTGCGTACCTTTGATTTTTTAAGGGTTAGGTACATACCTCTATCTTGAAGCCTTCTTACCAATCATTCTGTTGATGTGATTGTTGGAGATTGGCTTCTAATTTCTTCCTTGTTTGCTTTTAGTATTTCCTCCAGTCCATTCCATATAATTGCCTGATTTCCTTTTTTTATGTCGCTTGATTGATCAATCCCTTGGTTTTCTAGCAAGTCAGCTGCTTTGTTGGCCTCTCGGTAGATGTGTTTTACACTATGAATCTTAACTCCCCCCATTAATTATTTTATCCGATTCGGCTTAGTCTGTAATATCTAGTCTCCTATTTTTCCACTTAGGGTAACATTTATACAAAATGTGGAATCACTTTCAATCTCAATGTTTCTTATTCCATTTTCTTTACAAGCCTATAAGCCTTGTAATAAGCCTTCTAATTCAGCTATATTATTGATAATTACTGACAATTTATTTGATACTGTTGTTATTAAGTCTCCCTCCTCATTCCTTATAATGCATCCCACCCTTGTTGGTCTAGGATTCCCCCTGGATGCATTGTTCATATTTAGTATCATTCTCCCCTGTTGTGGTGGCTTCCATTTTGCATCTAATATTTTTCTTTTAGAATTTGGTGCTAATTGGAAGAAAGGTGGTACTCTAAGGTCTTTCCATATTTTCATTAATTCATTATCCCACTATGTAAACCTTGCTTTCATTTGCATTTTTATATGTGTGTTCATCCATTCAATGATATTGCATTCTACCATTTGCCATATCTCTTTTTCTTCCTTAAATTTTTCTTGAAAGATTCTTCTATTACACTCTTTCCATATGTTCCATATAAGAATTGAGGGGGCAACCCACCATATTTGTCCCCAAAAGGCCTTTAACTTGTGAATGGGCCAACTGGTAAAGAATTCTTTAAGTTTACTGCTCCTTGGTGACGCCCATCCCAACCTGTCTTGTAACCAGTCCAATCCTCATGCTGCATATGGGAAATTTAGCAATAAGTGATATGTATCTTCAGTGTTGTTTTTACACATGATACACCATTGTGGGCCATTGATTCCTATTCTCTTTACCCTGTCCCATGTTAGTATCCTTCCATGTAGGGTTTCCCATGTGAATGCCCCGACTTTTGGTAGGATCCCCTTTCCCCAACAAAGTCTTCTTGACCAGTTAATTTCCTCCTGTTTTAACTAGATTAGATAACCCAATCTTGCTGAATAATTTCTTGACTTTTCCCTGCACCAGATGATCCTATTTGATTACTCATTCAGACATACCTTTCTTTCTTGTAGGATCTCTTTCAATTGGGCCCTTGTTTCTTCGCTTATTGCATCATTTTCAAAGTTGATCCATTCATTTGTCATTGTTTCCTTTTTTCACATAATTTTGAACCACGTTCCCATATAAACTTCTTAAGCTTGCAATGTGGGGAGCCAAATTTAGGTATTCCGCCAGTGGCTTGTAGCCTCCCCACAAGTCACACCAGAAATCAGCCCTCTCCCCATTATTAACTTTCCATGTTAAATGGTTTGTTATTAAATCTCTGCAGTTTGACATAAAGTTCCATATATGAGAACCATTCCCAAAATTTGCCACTGTTAAGATTCTTTCCGAGTCTAAACTGTCCAAATACTCCCTTTGAAATATTTTGCACCATAGTAATGAGGGATTTTGATATAATTTCCACATCATTTTTTCTCCCAAGGCAAGATTTTGTATCTTGATATTCTTAATACCAACTCCTCCTTCAACTTGGGATTTGCACATTGTGTCCCAATGAATTAGAGGGACTTTGTGCTCATCATTTGATCCTTCCCATAATTTCTTTTTGAGAATACTCTCTATTGCTTAAGCAATTTTATTCATTAACTGCATACATGACATTGAGCAATTAGGGATCGCTATTAGGACTGGCTTTATCATGGTTATTCTTCCTACCAAGGTCAATCATTTGCCTCTCTAGCTCTGTACTTTTTCCTTGCACTTCTCTTTGACATGTTCCCACATGGAGGACCTTATGGCCCCTTTAAATAGTGGTACCCCTAAATGTTTTCATGGCAGTTCTTTTGTAGTATAGCTTAAGGTTTTGGCTATTCTTTTTTGTATTATCTTTTTTTGTGTTCAAAAAATAGATTTTGGACTTTTCCTTGTTTATTTGTTGCCTTGAAATGCTTATGTATTTCTCTAGGCATGCTCTTATTGCTTTTGATTCCTTTATTGTGGCTTCCTCTTATAGGAGTGTATCATCCACAAATTGTTGATGTGTTATTTCATCTATCCCTTGAGCTACCTAGACTCCTTTCCATTGCTTTCCTCTCTGGTATGAGGTTATATGTCTACTTAAGGCTTCAACCATTATAAAAAATAGAAATGGGGAAATAGGACCCCTTGTCTTATTCCATTTTGTACTTTCAAAGAAACCACATGGACTTCCAATGACGAGGATCGAATACCTCACAGTTGAAATGCACTGATAAACTATTTGGATCCACTCCTTACTAAAGCCAAATTTTTCCAATATTCTCATCAAGAATCTCCATCTTACTTTGTTGCATGCTTTAATAACATCGAGCTTGATCATCATACTTGATATTCTTTCTTTATTAATGGTGTGGACTGCTTCACTTGCCAATATGATACTGCCCACAATATCTCTTCCTAGTGTGAAAACACTCTGAGCTAGAGAGATTACCTTTTCTAGCAATTTCTTTATTTTTTTTGCCATTGATTTCTTATATATGGTGTTGCATAGAGATATTGGCCTATAGTATCCAAAGTTTGAGCAGATTTATTTTTTAGGGATTAGGGCCACCATTGTATTATTTAGGTCGTAGAAAAATCTCTTTTTCTTCTTGAAATCCTCACATATTTCCTAGATTTCCTCTTCTAAAAAGTTCTAGCATTTATGGTAGAAGGTTGGAAATCTATTTGGTCCAGATGCTTTGTCTGGGTATAGTTGAGATGTTGCAATCCCTATTTCTTCCCTTGAGAAGGGTTCCATCAACATTGCATTTTCTTCTGGAGTTATTAACGTTGGAATATTTGCTAGTATCCTCTTGTCATCCAATGTATCATTATCCCCCTCTAGAGATAGTAATTGTTTATAGAAGTTGACTGCTTCCACATTTATCTCTTTTGGGATATCTATTATACTCCCATATGTGTGCTTGATTTCTATTATTCTCCTCTGTTCTTGTTTGATTCTTGTTGTATTATGAAATAATTTTGTATTTGCATCACCTTCTGCTAACCATAATTCCTTAGATTTAATTCTCCAATACTCCTCCTCTCGTGCCAAAACCTCATTATATTCTGCCATGAGTGCTTTCTCTTTTAAATAATCTCCTTGGTACATTCCTTCTTCCATTATTTTTCTATTAAGAAGTTCCAACTCTTTTTCTAGCCGCTGAGAAAACATTTTTGAATATTTCTTTATTCCATATTTGAAGCTTGCCCTTAATATAATTAAGCTTGTTTATAAAGTTAAAAATCCTAGTTCCCCCATATCTTGGAGCTATTCTCCACCAATGTTCTATTTGTTCCACAATTCCTTTCCGGAACCACATTTTCTCACATTTGAAGTAAGATTTGTTTTTGGGTTCCTCTTCATAAATGTTTAATCTTACTGGTAGGTGATTTGAGCCAGACAACAATTTTTTTGAAGCCTCTAGTTTTAGCTTTTCAGCCAACCAATCATGGGAAGAGATAAATCTGTCAAGCTTTTCTTTAATGCACCCTTCCCCTGATCTTTTGTTGGACCGTGTATAGGCACCATTCCTTAATTGTGCTTCCACTAGATTATTGTGTTCTAAAAAATGCTTGAATGCCTTCATTTAAGGAGTTATTATTTGCCTTCCTCCTAACTTTTCTTCTATCCCTAGGACTACAATATAATCCCCCCCATGATGATTCTCTTACCTCCTATCTTGGATATATATTGGCTTAGAGTTTTCTAGAGAATTTCTTTGTCATTGTTCTTTGTTGGAACGTAGATCTTGAAGATCTAGAACTTTAAATTGTTTTTCAAGCTTTTTGCCTCACATAGTAGCCAATTACTCTCTTTGGCTATTGCATTTACTTCAGCCGAGTTAGATCTCCAAAGAATTCCCAAGCCTCTTGTAGAGCTGTATGATTTTGCCAAGATAGTTTTCCATCCTTTTTTTCTGTGAAATCTTCTTTGTTTTCATCTTCTTTGTTTTTTTGTAATAATATGATGTCTGCTTCTATTTTCTCAATCTGACACTTTATCAAATGCCTTTTATTGGGGACATTGAGTTCCCTGACAGTCTAGGTTAGAATCTTTATGGCTCCTCATTGTGGGAGTGCTCCTCTCCCAATTTTTTCTGAAGGAAGTTTTTGATACTTTTTATTCCTTTTTCTTGGGCCAAATCTTCTCTTTTCTGTCTGTTTGTCTTTCTGCCCTTCTTATTTTTCCCTTTAAAAATTATTGGGGCCAATAATTGTGCTTCTATCTGAGAGATATTTCTATTTTCTATTATGTCCAGATCTTTGAAATCTTCATTCTCGCTTTCAGTCAATAAATATTCCTCTTCCTCTCTTAATTGTGCATTCAATTCCTCCTGTATTGTAACTAGATCTACCTTTTTTGGTACTGGAGTCTCTAGCTTATTATTTTCTCCCTTTCTATTTTCTTCTTCCAATTTATATTCTAAATATAGCTTTGGATTTTCTACAGTCACCTCTTTTGGGATTGTCTCTGTCTCCTCCTTCGTGGTTTTCCTTCTCCAAACTTTTGTTTACATTTGGTGACTTCTGCATTTTATCGTTTCATGACCCCATCTTTTGCAATGTCTATAGTAAAATTATTTTCTTTCTATTTCTAAATCTACTCCTAGATCCCTGCTTTGGATTTTAGTTTAATTGTCTTTGGCATTGATCTTATTGCTGCCATTTTCATGCTAGCATATAGATAGGAGTTATCTTCCAAAATTTTGGTGTCCAACTCAATTAGGGTTCCCAATGTTTTACTAATATTTTCTAAGCTTTCCTCCAACCAGTATTCTAATGGTAGATTGTATAATCTTAACCATATTGCTTTGTTATATGGGGCTAGAGTTATTGGGTTGAAGTTTGGAACCCATTTCTACATAAATATTGGGCTTCCTTCAAAATCCATCTCTCCTTTTTCTAGTATGTAGTTCCTATCTTCTTCTTTGAGAAAGATTATTATAAAGTAGCCATTTGGTAGGAATTTTAATCCATTATTTCGATCAATTTTTTGTTTTTCCTAGTTTGTAATCATTTCCCTTCCTCTCTTAGGGCCAATGATTCTGCATATAATGGCCACCTTTTGCAAAAAATATGTGTCTTCAATTATCACATCTTCTAAATTGATTTCAATTGGGTTCACTTGTTCCTTTGCTTTTCCCACCAAATCCTTTTTTGTTCCTACTTTGGATCCAAATTTCTTCTTTTTCCCAACTTTACTGTTCTTTCTCAAAGTGTTTCTTTTTCCTTTTTGACATTATTCCTTCGATTTCTTGGGTCTAGTTGGGGATTATTTTCTTCCTTATTCACAGGTTTCTCTATGGTTGCTTCCCTTATTTTAGATTATTTTCTTCTTTTAGGGTTTGTCTCCAAGTTATTGGGCCAAGTGATGTAATGTGGAACTTTAAAATCGATCCTTGGCCCATCTTCTTCCAATCTTTGTCTCCTTCACAATTTTCTTCCTTTTCCTGCTTCATGGGTCATTTTCCTCCATTCAATTATGGATTTAGCATATTTTCTTCTTCTTTTGTGAGTATATTTCTTTCTTATAGTTCACATGTTTTTTGTCGACACAGATTCATTTTTGTGCACTTATTATTATTATTATTATATATAATATATATTATGTTATTTATAATATATATATATATATGTTATATATATATATATATATATATATATATATATATATGATAATATAATATAAGCCCACATGGGTAACAGCTGGCTTTGAATCGGGTTTGCTCCCAGGTCTCTTGCCCGGCCGAGGCCCACCACCGATGCAGGTGGCTTGGTAAAAAGCACAAGAGACACATCCCTGTGGCCTAGTCTCATCCTGCAACTCACCCACTACTCCTTCTCGAGGGGTTGTGGGTTGGGTCATGGGGAACCTCGGTTATAAAATAAAATAAAATATTATATATAATACTAAATTAAAAAAATTATAATAATATATTAAATTAAATATTTAGTCGGTCCCGAACCCGACGAAATTAAAAAAAATTGACCTAAACATAATGGATATTCATTTCTAAATGGATATCCGTTTCGATTAGGTGTTTGCTATGGCACCATGTACTTTCTACCCAAGCTTAGAAAAAGTCAAAGCGGAATTTTGCATTTTTGAGCGAGTTAAAAATGTCTCTTTTTTTCCACGTTGCCACTTTTTGGACCCCCATGATCTTTCACAGACCCATTTCCAACATGTGTATGGTTCTCAGATAAATGTATAAAGAATGTTATACATTTTATTACATTCAGACATGATCCCCTTGTACCTTGAATCCACACTAAGAACATATAATTTAAGAGCAATATTCATCTCAAACACACATATGAGTTACATTAGAATCATTCCTAAGCATAACCCTTGTGTTCTTTAATCTCCATAAAGATATAGAAAACCTAAAATGAATTAAACTTGAAAATGGAAAAGGTTCATTAAGTTTTTCAATGATGATCTTCCTTCCAGGGTTTGCACAAAAGAAGCATACACTAGACCAATGCCTTGTCGATAACATAGTCAAAATAAAATAACCCATCTGGTAATAGCCCAAACACAAAACGAGTGACCATTAAGCCATTACTGCCTTACACTAATGAGGTCTCTTTAGGACATATCTGAACAACATTCTTACTAATCTTGAATGTAATACAATATATTTAATATTTAATTAAGAGCACACTTTAACCTTTTGTTTGAACATAAGCCAATAATCTAAATACCTATTGCAACAAATGTGCAACAAAAACCATCATAATCCTTGACTACTTTGATTGAAAATAGAATGCATACATTCTGGAGACATTACAATATGACATTGTTCATCATAATCTACAAACTATTTTTTTTGCCTTTAACAAAAATGGATTACACCATTGGAACTTTGAAATTTAAAAAAATCCTAACTCTAGAGACAAAACCCTGTACAAAAATTACAATATCTTCAACCTGGAAATTCTGAAACCCCCTTACAATTAAATAGCTTCTCATTTTTAGAGGAATGAGAAGAAAGCCAAAAATCCCTAAAAGGAATCCATCGTTGACACATGGCATCTCTCAGCTCCCTTGATCTGTAACATGACTGGCCAACCTTTAGAATATGCTTTTCACTCTTTCATTTTCCTTCTCTTTTTCCTTTATTCCTTACAACTGAAAAATTATTTGTCACTTAGCTTGCCTTCATTCCTGTGCATCTCCTTTACTTGAATGTAAAAAGTCATTTAAAGCAGTATTTTTACTTGGAAAGTATAAATTTTCACTCTTGGGTAAACACCCATTTACTGGTAGTTAAAAAATATCATTTAACCATACAATCCAACCTTCTAAACTCTTCAATTTCCATGTGCAATAAACCTCACATTTTAATAAACATTTGTCTCGCAACCATACTATGAACATTTCACTTGCAATAATCTAGTTCTCACAACTTCTACCTCTTTGTACCTTAATCATGTGAGGAAATAATCACAACGATGATCAAATTAGTGCTTGAAAAAGGAAAACACTTTCACATATTTTGCAACTGGGAGAAAGAAATCTTATTGTAGCCACTGTGAAGGTCATTTTTAATGAATCCTTTTCGACATTACCAGACACTTAGAAACGTCTAAAACCATGTTAAAAATGCTTCCAAGGCATTAGGAATGGTTGAGGCACTTTTCTGGAGGCTGCAACAACATTTTTCAGCTTGCAAATGCGTGCAAAAATCTGCTCAAAAGACAAAAACGTGAATAGAATTTTCATTTTTCTCTTTCCACAATAAAATTCCTCTTCTCACAGTGATGAAACACATTCAAATCACGTGGAAACAATAGCAAAGAAGTGCCCGACACCAAATCTGACAAAATCATGGCTAAAACATCACTTCCTCGCTTCCATTCTTGATGGCAACAAAAGCTGCAGTAGGCTGGCGAGGAAAGAAGAGAAAAAACTTCAAAAGGATTTAAAAGAGAATTGCAAAGGCTTTAACAAATATCTATAAATCTTTACCCCTCCCCACATACTTCCCCGCTTCCTCACCAACTTTGCTGACGGTAGTACCCCCGTGCAATGGGGAAACACTGTCTGCTTGGGAAATCAAGTTTATAAAACTTGGAAAATATTTCATTTTCCCTAAAACTTCCCTTATTCACGTGCAATTTCACTTCCAAGGCATTTAAAATATTTTACACATTTGCATTTTAAACATTAGGAGATGGGTAAAAATTTAATTTCGCTTGTCGCCCAAATAGAGAAAATTCACTACGCATAAACTAGGACCCCTAGAGCCATTATTTTTTGCAAGCATGCCTAATCAATTAAATAAAACATGGGTTTGTAATTGGATTTTTCCCAGCAATATAAAATTAGGTACCTCCTTTGTAAACTAATTGTAGGATGTGTTCTCCGCAATCAAAATACATTAAAATAATGTATCAAATGGCCTCCATTTTTTATGAAACTAGAAACTAAGAGGTTTTAGACCAAAACAAGAAATGAGTTGCCCTCCTAACTGTGAAATTTGAAACTTTCTAGAACACCAAATTTAGCCTGGTTGCAGTCATAAAAGGATTAAATGGCATATCAAAAGTCATCCTAGGGGCTTGAAACTAAGCAAACACACTACCATATGTACCAACAAACATTCTACTAAATGGATTTGTAAGATGACCTCTAAGTTGCAAAATTTTAATTGGTGAAGATGGGCTCTGAGCATATTTAGCAAGATGCAAGCCTAGGCTATATTGACACATTGAAGAGAAATAGACACTTCAAATTTGCAAAGTTTGCAAAATTTGAAGGTTCCATTAGTGGCTCATGTTCGGGGACACATGCCCCTTGCGGTCATGACGAGATTCTAGTTCTCTGGGGAGTAGACCGAGTGCCAAATCCATTGGGTGCTCTAGAACTTCTCCCTCACACTGCATTGAAGATCATTTTTTAGATTTCAATTGGTGACCCTAGGCCCCCAAAATGTAGAACCAATATTTACCCCTATCAAATACTTTATTCTCTACTATTTGAACTAGGAAAAGTCTGAAAACACTGCCATGAGCTACCCACAAACCAACATCACCACTAACATTGCCACTGTCACTATTAACTCTATCAATCTAAGAATTACAATCAAACACTCATTGAAATCCATAACCACTGTGACATTTTACCTCATCCAACTCATTTTCATGTTTCATTAAATACTCATCTAACTGGGTTGAGAACTTGAAACACTCATAGTCCATTTGATAGTTGGCATCATAAATCTTGACATAATATTCAATTTGCATATCAAACATGAAGTTGTCATAAAAACCTTGTTGTGCACTATGAAAACAACCCTTAAATGCATCAAAAAGAAAAATTTCATATTGAGGAACCTCTTTGAATTGGACATCATGACACAAGCACACATCTAAACATTTTGACTTAGCCACATCAAAACATTCCTTGGTGTCATGGAAATGAAGATCGCATGTATCATCAACATCCCAAAACTAGGTAAATGTACTCATTTTAGGTTTAATAACATTGTCTGATTCATTTTTCAAATCATCATTCAACTCAATGCAAAATATTTCAAAGGAAGGCTCAAATAATTCAAAACCCAACCTCGAGTCAAACTTTTCATATTGACCTTTTGTAACATATGCAGTGATTATGCACTGCTGCAATTGTCATCTGATAGGAAAGTATCTGACTTGGATTCAATAGATCCACCATATAGCATGGTTCTTGTTCACCAACAAATGAGAAAGTGTCTTCATTAACTTTTACACTATTGCAGCCCTCATTCAAAACAAACATGTCCATTTTCATACTTTGAGGACTAGAAACATCAACAAAGAAACAACCATATTCAATTTCACATTCACTAACATGAAACCCACTATTACTTCCATCATTTGGTTGCTCCACACATAGATCAAAAAGTTCTGCAATATCAACACATTTTGAAATTTCATTGTTAGATAAATCATCAAGCTTTTCAATCTTATCAATTGGTAATAATGTTGATCCAAGATCCATGTGTTTGTCCTAATGCATAACTTGATCATTCAATAATGAACCCTTTCTTTCATCAATGTGCACATCATCATCCTCTTCATGTATAACTGAAATTTCCATCTTTGTTTCATATAAATGTAATCACAAGCAATAGGGACATAACCATGTTCATTAGCATCATAGTCAATGTCATCAACATCTTTATCATCTCTAACACTATTCTTAGGATTAGGATATTGAACACACAATTTATTATCTTCAAAGTCATCATCACTCATAGAGTTAGTATGCTCCATTGACAACAAACCCGAACTACATTCTAGGTATTCATCAAATGAAATTTGTTCATTCACTTGTGAACAAGTGACTTCATCAACATTTACATCATTGCATCCTTTATATGAAGAAGGAACCTTTAGATCACCCTTATAGAAGCATTCATAATCCTTAGAAAAATAATCAGGAACTTCACTACCATCATGATCTCCATCACTAGAAAACTCATCATTGCATAAACTATGCTCATAATTTTTAGAATGAATGCTTAAAGTTTCATTTTCAATACCTTGACCATTGATTTGTAATGAGAAATCAACAACACTTGCATTGTTGTCACTGATAAAAAAATGACATGGAATGACATCTTCCATCTCTTTTACTTCTTCGTTATCCAAGATATTATGAGGGGAAATTTCATGCATATCTATTTGGTCATCATACCATGTATCTTTATCTTCATTACTATTATATTGGTCTGCATATATGTTGCTTGTGAGCTGATTACAATCACTATCCTCATTTAGACAAGAAGGATGTTCATTTTTTGGTATACTCTTTTCAGTTATGTGTACTATATTATGATTTTTCTCAATAGGACAACTGCCATCAACATTATGAAATATCACACTTTGTGCATAATCACATTGGGCTCTTTCAAATATTTCTATCCAATCACATACCTGATCAAAACTATGAGGCTTCAATTCTTTTGGCAAGGTACTCAACCCTTACTCATAGATTTCACAGAACAAATCAATACACATTGAATCCTTAGGTCTGAATTTTTTGGGGACCTCTAATAATGCATCTAAAAACCTTGCAAACAAATCATATGGTGATTCTCCTTTATGCCTCTTCATGTCAGAAAAATCTTGAACAAAAGACATCTGATCAACATTTCTCAAATTTTTCTCATACTCAACTTGGAGCTCACTATGATTTTCATGTTGTAATGATGGAAAAATCAGAACAATAGAGACATTATCATCTTGACAATCATTTGTATTGTCTCATCCATGAATTCCATTTGCATGAGGTGTGCTAGGATAACCAAAAATTGCAACCATGTGTCCCTTCATCATTGAATATTTTGAGTTGTTTTCAATATCCATGGCAATTTGATATACATGATAAAGTGTTGTCACTACAACAAATCCCTATGATTTGCTCCACTTTTTGCTCCATTTTTTGCTTCCACCCACTATTTTGATGTATTTTTTGGCAATTTTTTGAAAACTTAAGCACTATTTATTAGGATGGCACAATTTTTGGTGTTTATTGCATCGACTAGTACAGGTCGGCGCTAATTTAGGCACTAATTAGTGCCCTAAGTAATGCCGTCTTTAGAACCAATATTATCTTCGAGTGTAGTGCCTCTTTTAGCTCTGACTTTAGCTTCGAGTTTAGCTTCGAGTTTAGCGCCGGTTTAGACACCCCTATGTCAAAGAGACTTATTTATATGTCTCATCAAAACATAACTCTTGGATATAATGAAGTAATGTCGATGAGATATTGAGATATTGGTAAGACAAATAAGATTGTCTCATCGGGACTCTTCAAGTAATGATCAAAAGAATACACCACTATACCACCAGGAAGGTGAGCAACATATGCGGTAGAGCGGTATACACCGCAACCTCGTAGCAAGAAGCCTTGAGCAAGGTGGTAGCATGGTAAACAACAAAAGGGAAGGGAAGAACACCGCTATATTGTAGCGATAATCACAAGTCTCCCCGACATAGTAGAGTTACACTGATATATAAAGAAATAATGCCCAAGGAAAATATCGATGAGACAGTGGCATATTGGCAAGAGGTATTAACTTGTTTCATCGACATCGACAACCAACATCAGAGGAACATAAGATCTAATGTCAATGAGACATTGAGATATCAACAAGACAAATAAGATAGTATCATTGACACTCTTCAAGTAATGATCAAAAGCATACATTGCTATACCATTAGGAAGGTGAGTAACATATCCAGTAGAGCAGTATACATTGCAACCCCACAGTAAGAAGCCTTGAGCAAGGTGGTAGTGCGGTAAATGTGGCATCATTACAATTTACAACAATAAATGCAAAAAATCATATCAATCACCAAAATTAAATGCTATTAAATTATTAAGGGTTGCCAAAACTAATATGAATGAATACCGCGCCATCCAAAGATAAGTGAGTTTTCCCAATATCGCACTCAATTGCAGTGCACTAGCGTGGAAGGAGCTAAGGATATGAGAATAAGTCCTACAAGCGTGAAATACTCGAGTAAGTGCACAAAAACTCTCTGAAAGAGCTCTATTAATATAAAAAATATTTCAAGGTTTTGTCATCTGAAGCCATAGTAGAGAAAATTGAAACATGCCTCCTAAAAGAAAACAATCAGAAGTAAAAGAAAGTCAGCCTAAAATTAAAGATGAAGAACCTAAAGTAAAGAAGAGACCACTCCATCAGTCCATATTAGATATACTCCTAGGGTCTACTAAAGAGGGTAATAAGAAGTTTCTCGTGGACACCGCACAAAGTTGTAGGGATGCCCTCATTTCCAAATCTGGATGGGACCTATTTTGGTATTTTTACAGTAAGAGAAATGAGAAGATTCCAATCTCAAACACTTGGATGTTGGATATAGCAAGGTTGATTGTTCCAAATGT
>VDFB02333174.1:0-62695 GCA_007258455.2 Sequoia sempervirens | reverse complement strand
TTGGTCGACAAGGTTGTTGATGTAATTCCATGTTGCAGATATATAAGAGCAATTGTTTGAGCAAAGTTAGTGTGCATAAGAGAGTGAATGTATGCCAGAGAAAGTGCAGATGTGAAAATAGTGTTCTAATCATTTGATTGTAGAGCAGAGTGAGAAGAAGTTTGAGTGAAGTGTGAATAAGGTTTTTTGTGCTTAACTAGAACTATATTCAAGCTTGTGTAGAAGTTGTTTTCTTAGTTCATACCTTGTGGATCTAATCCAAATTAATGTGTATTGTTGGGTAGTGATTCCTCTTGTATAAGAGTAGTGAGCTTTAGGAAGTGTGCCTGAATGCATGTGCATTCTCATTATTTTTCATTATATGTTTAACATGGTATAATATTGTGGACTAACATCCACCATGGTTTTTCCCCTAACAGGGTTTCCACGTAAAAAATCTTGGTATTCTTAGTGCTTCTAATGTGTTGATTGTTTATGGTTTATTATTCATTCATTAGATCTAAGATTAAGTTAAGTAAAGTTTGGAAAGTTTAAATATTCTGTGACAACTGATTCACCCTCCCCCCTCTTAGTATTCTGTCCTTATTTTTCCAATAGTTGTCACCCCTTGGAATCTACTCAAATTTGATCTCCATAAAGTATTTTTAAAGTCATCAACCATTCTTTTATATGGCATCAATTTATCATCTTTTGTTTGGTAATCATCATTCACTGGTTAATGACTAGTTGGGAATCACCATAGACATGCAACTCTGTGATCTTCCATTTGACTGCTACTTTGATTCCAATGATCAATGCCTCATACTTAGCTATGTTGTTAGTGCATGGAAACATTAATCTATAAGACTTTGGAATGGTATGTCCTTGAGGTGTAATAAACAAGATTCTTGTGCCTGATCCATGTTGTGTGTAAGAGCCATCAAAGTATAACCTCCATTGTTGTGTTGACACTATTAGGACATCTATGTCTAGAAATTCAATTCTCATTGGATGGTCATCTTGTAATGGTGCTTCCACTAGTTGATTTGCTATGGCTTGACCCTTGATTGCTTTCCTATCCACATACTGGATATCAAACTCGCTCAATATCATGACCCACTTGGCTAATCTTCCTGTTAGGAAAGCTTTGCTAAGTAGATACTTTAAGGGATCAATTTTAGCTATGAGTTTGATGGTGTGAGTCAGCATAATGTATTAGTTGTTGGGTATCAAATACTATTGCTAGACAAGATTTTGTGATAAAGATGTAGTCGATCTCATAACCATTCAAGGTCCTGTTGATGTAATAAATTTCCCTTTCCTTTCCTGTGGAATCTTCTTGCACGAGTAAAGCACCCAAAGATATTTTTGTTGTTACAATGTAGAGTAGCAATGGTTTTCCTTTAGTTGTTGGTACCAGTATGGGTGGCGACATCAAATATTGCTTTAGTTGATTAAAAGTGGCTTCACATTTCTCATCCCATTTGAAAGAAATATTCTTCTATAACAAATGATTGAAAGGATGAGTTTTATCTACCAATTGTGTGATGAACCTCTTTATAGACTGGAATCATCCCTGTAATGATCTAAGATGACTGATATTTTTAGGAGGCATCTCCATGATCACTTTTACTTTCACATGATCCACTTCAATGCCTTTAGCTAGTACAATATATCCCAAAATTTTAGTTGATGTCATGCCAAATACACATTTCTTGGGATTTAACCTCACATTCAATTTCTCCAGTCTAGTGAAGATTTTGTCTAAAATTTCCAGATGTCCCTCTAAAGTGAATGATTTCACCAATAATTCATCTACATAGTCTTCCATTAAAGTGTGCATCATGTCATGGAAGATGGTGGTCATTGCTCTCTGATATGTGGCTCCAACATTTTTCAACCTAAAAGGCATTACATTCCAGCAGAAAGTGCCCCAAGGAAATGTGAAGGATATCTTATCTTGATCTTCGAGTGCTATATTTATTTGATTGTAACCAGAAAATCCATCCATAAGTGAAAGCATTTCATGTCCAACTGTCAAGTCTACAATGATGTCAATGTTAGGTAGAGGAAAATCATCTTTCAGGCAAGCCTTGTTGAGATCTCTGAAATCCATGTATATCCTAATGATTTTGTCTAGTTTTGAAAATGGCACAAGATTTGTTATCCACTCAACATAGTCAATAAGTCTAATAAATCCTACATCCAATAGTTTCTTCAATTTAGCTTTCACCAGTAGGGCGATGTGTGGATACATTTTCCTCAAATTTTGTTTCACTAGTTTTACTCTAGGTGGTAGTGATAAATGATGCATGATGAGCTCTCGATCTATACCTAGCATGTTAGCATAGGACCATGCAAAGTTGATTTTCCTCTCTTCAAAGACCTTAGTGAATTTTGGTTTCTCTTCCTCTATCATGGATGCTGCCAAATGTAAAATCTTGATTGTTTCATTTGTACCAACAGTGATGGATTTTGTAGATTCAATCAGCACTGAAGATCTCTCATGATAATACTTAGGAAGAGTGTCAAATCTACCATTTTTTGGTGCCTCAAATAGGTTTTCACCATCAAATGCACTCTTTATTTTTACTTTTTCTTGATCTAATGCTGCCATTGAATGGTTTTCACCATTAAATCCATTTCTGATATTCATTGTTTTGCAGCTGAGAGATTTGGCACTCCCCTTATTTGAAGCTTTGTTATGATATTTGCTAGTGGAACATGTTTTGGGATTGTCAGAGCAAAGGAATTTTACAATGGAATTTTTTTTGGAAAGATAGGTATGTCAAGTAGCTCATTTTGGTCCTAGTCAATCAATTCAGGGTTTATCAATGAGAAGGAATCACCAGATTATAAAAGGTCCAAAGGGGTGAGTATCATGATGGCATCATCAATGTGTTCTATAGCAATATTGAGGTCTATGATGTTACTCTCTTTCGAAGTATCTATCTCATTCAAAGCATGATCGTCTTCACTTGAGTCATCTATATGTAGTGATCCAATTTCAAATGGTCTAGAACTTGAACTCTGTCCCTCCTTTTGTGTTGGTGTATACTTTTGTACCACATCAATTTCCTTATCATGACAAGACTCTTTAAAGAGGGAATCTCATTAATATTCATTGGAGTTTGTTTTAGAACTATCTCTCAATTGGAGGATCCTTTCAACAACCTATTTTTTTGTTTCTTCTTTTGATTCTTCTCTATATCCTAGTCCCATCTTGTCCTTTGAATTCATTGTGATGGGTTATATTGGTTCTATGATGCCTTCTTTTCATTTACCAATAGGACCTCTTCCCTCATATCCCATCTTATCTAGAATTATCTTCCCTTTTCCATACTACTCTATTTGTACATTTGAAGTGGATGCTTGCGATGCTTCATCATCTTTGCATAACCAATTTAAAACCTCCTTTTATTCTGATTCATCCACTAAGGTGCTTGCTCTTACAAAGGTACCATCAAAAAGTGTGGTTGGTTGTGATGATTTTTTTCTTGATGTTGATGGCTTCCCATATGACTTAGGAGAAGATGAAAGTTGTGATAAACATAAGGATTACTCAAATGAGTATTCCCCCATGCCTTTGTATTTCAATTGGATCTTTTCAACCTATTTTGATAAGGCATTGAGTTGACCTTCCTATTTCTGTAGAGTAGAATTACCAACACCCTTATCTTTTGGCTGGTCCTTTTTCTCAACCCACTTTGACAAGGGATTTTGTTGTCTTTCATTGTTTAATGAGCTATGTGTTGGAGTTTCCCTTTTGTGTGGCATAAAAGTGTCTTCGGTTGTTTTAAGTGTGTTGCAATATTGGGGATTGTTGGAATCAACTACAATAGATATTTCTTGCCCATTGAAAGGGAATTTCAAACACTGATGATAAGTTGATGGTACTGCTTGCATCTCATGAATCCAAGGACATCCCAAGAGTATGTTGTATGTCAAACCTTTATCCAATACTTGTCAAATTACATCTTTGACAATTGGTCTCACTTGAATTGGTAAGATAATTAATCCTTGGGAAGATCTCTCTTCATCATCATATGCTTTTATTGTGATTTTCCTTCTAGGATCAATAACATTTTCTAAGTATCCCAGTGCATGAATGAGTTTTAGACTACAGATATTTAGTCCAACTCCACCATATATTAGAAAACACTTGACTTGATGTTTTTGGATTAAGGCCTTAATGTAGAGGGTAGCGTTGTGCGGATGGGTGATAGATACATCATCATGTTTAGAAAATGAGAGGCTGTGAGGTGTGGTCAAGTGTCCCACCACAACTTGAAATTGGAAAACTTCTAGATTGTTTGGTACTGTGGTGGAAACTAGATCTTGTTCCAGGGTTTCTTTTTGCTCTGGGGAAATCTTGAGAAGCTCCAATATCAATATTTGAGCGGGTATTTTCTGCAACTAATCAACTATGTTATATTTAGTTTTAGGGGTAGCAGTTGTTTTGGATGTGGAAGGGGTAGCTCCTTTTAATGTTACCTTGGATTTTCCTCTTTTGATTGCATTGATTGGTAAATTGTCTTTTTTTCTTTGATTTTAATGACATTAATTTGATTGTCATTTGCAGCAATGTTGGTGATCAGATTTATTGGCACAAGGTCATTGATTTGATGTGAGTTGGTGTCGATATCATCGTGATGATTTTTAGTTGTAGTAATGTTTCTTTGGCTCTTTCTTTTGATGACCTTGGTTTGATGTTCAACCACCTCAAACAAAATGAATGGTAGAATCATAAATATAGTTCACATTTTTCTCCTTGGTATTTGATGAAGAAGATTCCCTTTTTTTGTAGTTTGGTAGAGGGTTCTTGAATGCTCCATGATCATTGTTTGTTTGGGGTCTTTCTAAAAATATGTTCTTGTTGTTAATCAAGTCTTGTATCAAGTGTTTCAATTACATGCAATAATTGGTTTTATGTCCTTTGTTTCAATGAAATTCATAGAAATGTGCATCATTCCACCATGAAGGCTTAACTTGTGGTTCCCAATTTCTTTCCTCTAGTAATGTTATGACGTTAGCTTCAAGAATTTCCTTTAATGCTGATTTTGATGACTGTCCCAAAGGTGTGAATCTTCTTTGATTGGATGATTTTTGATATGGTGGTCTTCTAGATTCAACATTACCTTGATTATTGTTTTGATTGACATTTCAATTGTTGTTTTGATTGTTGGTTGGATTATTGTTTTGATTGGTTTTGATGGTTGTTGCTATCAAGTTGAATACTAGTTTTGCATTTTTTGTTTCAGTTGCACCATCATTGTTACCAGCATTTTTGTTTTGTTTCCAAAACTTTGGTTTATCACTGCTATTATAATTGTTAGAGGAGCTTGATGCATTGTTTTCATTGTAAAGTTTTATGACTCCTCTTTTGACCAAAGATTCTTCAATTTTAATCCCATTTTCAATCATTTTTTCAAAGGGGCATTGTAATTCCAATATGTAGCTCATCTCATCATTTAGGTTATCAATAAATATTTCCATCTTCTCCTTTTCAAGTATAGAATGAGAATATCTTGCAAACGACCTTCTCCATTTTTGTAGAAAATTGAGGAACGATTCACCCTTTTTCTATTTCAAGTTGCACAGGTCTTTCATTATTATATCATGATGGATTTTATAAGAGTATTGGGCGATGAATTTGTTAACCAACTCTTCAAAGGTTCTAATTGGTGGTGCAAGTTTGGAAAACCATTCAAGGAATTTTCCACCTAGGTTGTGTGGAAATAATCTCATCAAGTAAGTTTCTTTGTGTTCAAATTCAAGACTCATGGTTCTAAATTCCCTCACATGATCTATTGGATCACTTTTACCAAATCATATTTTGGGAATTCACAATGTTTGGGAAAAGGAATCATGTTGATATCTTGATCAAAAGGATATGGACAAATGTCTTGTATCAATTATCGTTTTGAGGTTCCCCTTTGCATGTCAAGAATTTGTTGTTGGAGGTTTTTTATTTGATGAGTTAAGGCGACCACTTGTTTTGTATCTTGTGAATCATTTTCAAGATTTTTAGGAGGTGCTTTCAATTGATTAACATCAAAGTCATCAGGCAATTTGACTCCTTGTTTAGCCAACATTAGCAAGTAATTTTCCCCATTTCTTTTAAAAATATTTTCTAAACACTTGTGAAAATTTGGATCTTTTTTAGCATGTTGGATGTCTTCCTCAGTTATTTCTTCACCTTCATTGTTGTGGATTCCATGGAAAAGATTCTCTTTAGGTTCAGCCATGATCTTTTCAGTTTCAATGTTTTGTGTTTCAATGTTTTGAGTTTCAAGTTCTTTTTCCTTGAGTTTATGCTTTTGTAATCTTTTTTGAATGGGCATGCAAGTGTTATAATTTGAATAAACTTTGATCTTTGTTTGGAAGAGTTACAAGGATGAACTATGTCAAATAGAATGAAAAATTCTATTGAAGAGACTAAGTTTAATTGGATTATATAGCTTTGCTTCATGATGAAAGGATGACAAATGTTGATGATGAAACTTAGCTTAATAATCAAAGGTGTGATAAGTTTGATGATTTAGGCACTTTGAGATGTTGCATCTTGGTTTAGTTTGGAGAATTTCACTTGTAGAGGTCAATTTTAACAAGTTTATACTCTATGGTACTTGAGAAATGATTCTAGGCTGAAAAAGATTATGAATTCTAGTTCAAACTTGTGAAACAGGGGATGAATTTAACTCTCAAGTTTTGCATTTAATGGATGCGCTAAAACACAGCCTAGATGTGCTAAAATACTACATAGATGCACTAAAATAGAGAATGGATGTGCTAGAATATTGACTCAATGCACTATAAAACTGCCTGAATGTGCTAAAACAATGAATGTATGTGCTAGAAGACTGCTTAGACATGCTAAAAGAGTGAATGGATGTGCCACTAGATTGTGCAAATGTGCTAGAACAGTGACTAAATGTGCTACTAGATTTGCAAAGATGCGCTAAAAAAGTAAATGTATGTGCTACCAAATTGCACAGATGCACTAAAATAGTGAATGTATGTTCTACCAAATTGTACAGATGTGCTAGAAAATGTAGTGGATGCACTAGAATAGAGAATGGATGTGCTAAAATAGAAGTTTTCAATGTTTTTGACAGTCTATCTACTTGTTTTGCTTCAAATCTAAGTGTTTACAAGGTATAATTTGTTGATCAATGAATTTTTCTTGGTTTCCAGATTGCCAAATATTAGAATTGCATGTTTAAGTGGATGATTTTCTCAAATTTTGACCTCAAACACAACAGCAAGTTGTCAAACAATTATTTTCACCTAGGAACTAAATATTGAGTGTGTATTCAAGAATCTAGTTTGATTCTTTCAATTTGCACTAGTATCTCTCAAGAGAAGACAATTCAAGCACTTTTTCTATTCTCAACTGGGTCACTTAAATATCATGGACCACATCTTAAAACCATGTCAGCTCACATAGCCCTGTCACCCACTAGAGGGCACCTATGTTTTTTCCTTTCCCGGGTCTTAACCAAAGTTGAATCCTCTACTTTTAGATAGTAATCCCTAATGATTATATGGTGAGTATCTTGGGGGTAGATTTTTCCCTCCCCTTGCACCATGATATAGAAAGTGTTCAAAAACTGACTTGGTTGGCTTCTACACTAGAGTTCGTAGTAAGGGTTTCTGTTCGGTGTGGCAATAGATAAAATCCCTTAGGAGGCCTCCCAACCTTTAGAAAAAATGCTTTGGGGATGGATATCTTGCACACTATTGTCAAATTGTGGATTTTCCCCAAATTCACTTTTGATTATAGTGGGTTGGAAAATTTGGCTTTGGTTGTTCCCACTTAGGTCGTTCCCATAGGGTGAGTAATTTTTCCCAGTATGGAAAGCCTTCTAAAGGTGTTAACAAAGCATAAATAGTGAGTCTAGCATTCTAATCACCTAGTTAAGGGGAGAGCATAGGCCTATCACTTCACGCATGAATGACAAGGGGTTCTTTAAACTTCTAATTAAGCTAGATGCTTATCTTAACCAAAAGAAAGCATTAAAAAACTCAAGCCCTTGCATAAATAATCAATAGTTGCATAAATTTGTCTTTTATCGGCGTATCATCCACCTACAAGTAGAAAACATTAATTAGTTCTCAAAATTTTTAAGTTTTTTGCAAATTTTAACATATGTGTTAAAATAGTCATCGAATGCACTAAACGATTATTCTAGTATGCTAAAATAACTATCCAATATGATATAAGAACTTATGAATGTGGTACTAAAAGAACAAGTATCTGTGCTATAATAGATACTAAATGTGCTAAAGTATTGACTGAAAGCACTGAAAAACTCCCTAGATGCGCTACAATAGTTTTTGTATGCACCGAAAGAAATATTGTATGCGCCAAAACAGTCCCTAGATGCACTAAAAGATTTTTTGTATGCACTAAAATATAAATCAAATGCACTAAAATATTTTTCGTATATGCCAAAAGAACTCACAATCACACTAAAAGGTCACATCCAACCTATTTACAAAGTTTTTTCCATAAAATCATTAAAAATGGGATTCAACCCCATGGTGGGTGCCAATTTATTTAAGTGTGAAATTGTGAGAGTTATCAAATCAATAATAAGACACACAAACATCAGTGAGACAGTACATTAAATATTTGAATCATAAAACTACTCTAATTGCAGAAAAATAAATCTCTAAAATGTTCCATTATTCTCTATTCTCAAAGATTCATTAAATCATTTTGGCTCTTAGATTTTGTATGTGCACTATGATTGTTAGAATGACAACTTGAGAAATGAAATGCTATTCAAAATGCAAGAATCTAATTCCTACATGAAACTATGTGATTAAAGCCATGATGCTATGATATTAATGTTGCTATGATAAAATGAAGATTTATGCTAAGATTAATATGATAAATGCTTATGATAAGATTATATATGAAAGCTAAGATAATAACTAAAATGCAACTATAACTAAGACATGATTCTAAGTTAGAATGATAAAACAAATTTAAATGCTAAATGTTAAACAATGCTAAATGCTCCAACTATGAATGCTCCAACTTGCTCCAATGCTATTCTTGCATAATAAGTTTGCTAAAAGATGTAATGTAAAATGTTGTAGCAAGAGGTTGTATTTATAGGATTTCCAAAAAATCTTGTGATGTGGCAAAAATTAACAGTCAAGATTCAAACATGAGAGATGAATGGTGGAGATGGAAGAATCATGGAGGATGTTCCCTTGAACAAAGGCAACATGCCAAATATATGAGAGAATAAAGTGTGTGAGAAAGCCATGTGTCAAAAGTTTGTTATGGAATTGGTTGAGAATAATGTAATTTAAATATTAGTCATATTTAAATACATGTTACATTTGATGGTGTGGCCAAAAAGTGTTGTAGACATGTGACTAAATTTAAATTTGAAATTATTCAAATTTAGTGAGAAGATATTTAATTAAATAAAAACAAACTATAGACATTTGTCTATTTAATTAAATTTAGAAGAATGTGATTTAAGATGAAGAATTTAGAAAAGTGTGAACTATATAAATAAATTGAGAATTTATTTATAAGGAAATGAATTAAAGAAGTTCATTAATTAAATAGCTAGTATTTAATTAATTAATTGTCTTGACTAATTTTAGGTGTATATAAAATACAATATTTTTTCAAATTTACAATAGTTCAAACAAAATGACACTTTTTTTTTCACATGCAATAATAGTTTGTCAGAATTTAAAAGAACAATTTGAACACAAAGACAAGAAGTAAAATACAGATACTAAAGTATGTAGAAGTTCGTGAGGACACCTATGCAGGGACAAATTCTCCCAAGGGTGATTGGGTCCTTGTACAATGATTTTAAAAATAAAAAATGAAAATTTTGAGTTATTGTTTGTGTTCTCTATTCCAAGCTGCAGAATATTATTACTATGACAATTTTTTTCAGATTTTGATGTCAAAATGAAAGCGCAACTAATGACAAGTGAATGAAATGATAACTTTTTTAATGCAAATTGAATTGAAATTTTAGAAATAACTAACTAAAACATACTCTTAATACAAATAGCATGCAAGATGTATGCAATATTTTTAGACTTTTGTGAATTTAAATGATGTAAAATATACTTCTAAATGATTCCAAATTAAATTTTAAATGATGCAAGATGCAATTTTAAAACCATAAATGAAATGCAAACTAAGGAAATTTTGAAAACTCTAAATGAAATGCAATATAAATTAATGCAAATACTAGATCTAGGGCTTGAATTATGGAAAATTTTAGAAGGTATGTAATGTTAACATGGATCAAAATACAAAATGGTTTTACTTGCCCTATGATAGGTTCAACCACTCTTCCTTTACAAGTGGAACCAAAATAATTGAATATCTCATTCTCCATCATATCATCACCAAACTAATTCCATGTAAATCTTGGTTACTCATGGCTATGCTCCATGAATTTTGTCCCATTGATAGTGCATAAATGCTTAAAGTTTCCATTTTGCAATGAGATATTTATTGTGCACCACAGTGGATTTAATCCTTTTTTTTCCTATGGGAATTTCTCAATAGATTTGTTTAGGCCTGACCTATGGAACCTATCAAAACTCATAAAGAATTATTTTTGAAATTTTATCAAAATTTTAAGGCAAAAAAAATAGTACAATTATCCCTTAGTAACATGCCTCAACCCATGATTGAGCCTCCTATAATTGATGAAACCATGATAGAACCAAAATCCACTTTAAACAACCAAGACCAACCTATGACAAATCCTTTACCTATTTCCTATAAAAGACCAAGAGATAACCAAATAAGTCTTATTGTCCCTCTTAAGATCAAACAAATATATAAAGCTAAAGAGAAAGTGGTCAAACAACTTTCCATGGTTCCTTTCTTTCTTCCCTTGTGGGAATAAAAGAAACCTATGGTTGATAAACCCTCTCCTACATAATCACAACTTGAAAATCATACAAAAATAAATAAAAATGCTAAAGAGAATAGACATAGATGTCGTGCTATTGCTTGTAGATTAAAAGAAGAGAGTAAAACAGAAAATCAAGATCAAACATAAATTGAAACAAAGCATGATGATTCTCCACCTCGACCACAAGAAAAACAACAAGAAAATTCTATGGAAATTTTCATTATGCCTCTTGTTGTGATTAACTTGGATGATGGTGATGAGATTGCTAAGATTGATGAGGAAGTGCACAATGAGCTAAATTTATCGTTTTCCTCCTCCATGAGCTGAAATGATAACAACCATGATGATCTTCCTAACAAGAGGAGCTCACCATGTGTTGAGCCTAGTGATAATCCTAGTATAGAACTTGTCATTGTCCCTTTTGCTAGTTATTCTCCTTCCGCATATGATGAACAAGATTGGGATGCAGATGAATTTCTATAGGTTCACTCACATGTGCCATACTATTCTCTTTTTCTCTTTGTTATTACATGTGTAATGTGATCCCTCTTATTGTGCTACTTGGTGTGTATTTATATTTCTTTGAGCCTACTTTGGATGACCCTTGCCACTCCTTTGGTACAAGAATACAAAGGAAGTGAATCTATTGTGACATTCTTCTATTTTTATTTGTATTCTTCTATATGTTGTAAACTTCTTTTATTTTTTCTACTCTTGGGGATGATGCAAGGCATCGAGACATTCAAGTCTCTTCCATTTTGACCCAAAATCTTCTCTTTTTTCCACTCTCTATGTGTCATTCTTCCTTTGTGCTCGTTGTTCCATGAGTCATTTGGGGAATGATGACTATTCTGATCTTGATTATATCATTGCAACAATGAAAAACATTGACCCCAAATCCATGGATCCCTTATGCGTTATCTTAGGATTTCATATTGGGGGAACCTCCTTTCCATGATGTATCTCTACTTGGAAACACATATTTTACATGTAGGGATTTCTGAATATGGATCTCATGTATTGGTATTTATCATATTCTACTTTCAATTAATTGCTCATAGCTTGGTGTTTAGCAATTTTTTTAAAATGGGGGCATACACATCCCCACTCATTGTTTTCTTCAAAGTGTGGTCTTTTTACTTCATGTGATGTGTCTTCTTGGTGGTGACACTGGGTTTTATGTCCTTCAAGAGTGCAACCTTTCTTGGCATATGAAATTCCTCTTAGTGGTGATGCTACAAATTACATTCCCTAAGTTGCAAATCTTTAATCCTTGACTAGTCCTCTATTGGAGACATTAAGCATGATTTTCCCTAAGGTGATACCTTTCATGAACTAAGAAAAACCCCTTTGAATATTCTATTGCATGTATCAAGGCCATCAAGCATAACACAACTTGCTTTCCAGTGGAGCCTCTATGTTTTTCAAGGCCACCAAGCATAACACAACTTGCTTGCCAGTGGAACCTTTATGTTTTTCAAGGCCACCAAGCATAACACAAAGTTCTTGTCAGTGGAGCCTTTATGTTTTTCAAGGCCACCAAGCATAAAAAAACTTTATTTTTAGTGGAGCCTTTATGTTTTTTCAAGGCCACCAAGCATAACACAACTTTCTTTATAGTGGATCCTTTATGTTTTTCACAGCCACCAAGCATAACACAACTTTCTTGCTAGTGGAGCCTTTTTCACGAGGGCCTCACATAATGCAACTTGCTAGCCTTGTAACCATTTCTATAGAACCTTATCAAAGTTATCATGAGGTATAACCTCGGTATGGTTAGTACAATGGGATCCTATAGAATTGGAATGACCTTCCCATTAGCCACCTTCTAGGGCTCACCTAGTGGATAATGAATTTCACTATCCTGTGTGAATACATTTTGGTTTGCATAGTGGACAATGGGTTTGCACTTGTGAAAATTTTTGGACAAAAAGCTAAGGCTTGATCCATATTGATTGGAAAAACAGTCAAGGCTTGATCCATCCCCTCACTCTCTTCTTATTAATTTTGACATTGTATACTTGTGTATCTTGTCTTTCTATTGCATATTTAACATATGCATGTGTCTCTTTGTGTCTTTGTTAGTTTGTCATGAGATCTTAGATCTTGGGGGCTTGATAATCCTCCTTGACCTTTGTTGTCTTATCTTTCCAATAGTTGTAAAATTAGACCTCTCCTAACACTTGTTTGACTACTTTAGTGTGATTATGGTGTAGGGCTCATCCTCTCACTAAAGTGTGGGCTAGATGTAGTGTCAAAAAATTTAATCCTTTACATTTTCACACTATGTTTGGGTCCCTTAATTAATTAGAATTATTTAAGCCTCTAATTGGTCCAATTATGCATCTACAAGCCTAATTAATTGTAACTTTCGAAAGGGGAATCATGATTTAATTAATGTAATTATCATTTTTAACACCCTGAAATGAATAGGTCCTGGAAATTTAGGTCATGACCCATTCACCCTTAGGTGAAAGGGTCCCCTTTGTTGCAAGTATGAAGTTGTTTTCATTGATTTCAACAAGTTGGTTTTGTCATTGATTTCAACTATGTTTTGAGGAATTTTTTTTCATGATGAAGATGTTGAGGATACTAAGAAAATTGATAAAATAATGAAAATAGGGTGTTACAAAGTTGTTCTAGTTTTGCTTTGAATTTCTTCTAGGTTGAAGATCCACATTTTTGGTTTGGATATGTTGGTCAGATTTGTTCAAAGTTTCTATATGTAGAATTTGGGTTTCTAGATTGTTGGTTAGAGGAAGTTGTGTTCACCAGTATGTGAATTGGCTTTGCAATATTGTACAAAGGTGTCTAGGAGAAATGTATTTGCTCCACATTTCTTTGTAGCTTCTTTTTAGTACTTGTGGTTCTAAAGTAGATTTAATGGTGTTCTTTTATTTTTTTTCAATAGGATTAGTGGTTAGGAATATAAGAAGGTATTTTGAGTTACAGAGTATTACAGTGTTTGGCAGTGTTGTCTAGATAAATAGCATGATTATAATATTCAAGTGAGATTTGTTGTTCAAAAAGTTGTTAATTTTTGGGATGTTATTGAATTGTTTTAAGGTGAATTTTGTTGTCTGTAAATTTTAGATTGATTTAGGAAGAGTGCACTTAATGTTTAATGTGTTTTTTTGGGTAATGACTGGCCTAGTGTTTACACTACATTCAAATATGTTCAAGTGTTAATGAAGGCATAGCATGGAATGTGAGATTTAATTTGGGTCCCACTTAAGTGTTGTTTGGGTCCACTTTCATTCCTATCCATTGCAGGAATGTTTAGTGTCGACCTGATTTGAAATTGTAAAGTGTGAAGCATGTATTGCTGACCTTGGAGAAATTTTTCAAGATTAAGGAAGATATATGTATTATTTGAGATGTTGAAGGTTGTCAAGATAGAAAGTGAAGAGGTTTTTGATATAAATGATGTGAATATCTAAAGAGTAGTGTGTGATTTTGGATAGAGTATTGTGAACTTTAAAGTGTTGGACTTCTAAATGCAGTGAGTTGAAGGTGTCTACAATATTTAAAACAAGACTAGGAAAGTGTTGGAGAATTTGTGGTGGATTCCTTGTTGCATTGAGAATTTATTCTCTGTGTAATATTTCTCTTCTATCTTCTTTGTTTCTTTTTGTAGCAGTGAGCCCTAGCTATGAACCATTTTGGATAGTGTGTCCTATTATGGCAGTGATCCCTTGTATCAATTTTTCAATTACTTATATCATGAGCTAATCCTCATCATGGTTTTTCGCTCATTGGATTTTCCATGTAAATGTGTTGTTCTCTTGTGTATGGTGTTGTTATTTCAATTTATGTTATTTGTATTTCATGATTAATCACTTTAACAGAATAAGGGTTTAATGAATGCATGTGGATATGATTACTATTGAGGGTTTTGATGTTTTAACTTGCTACAACTGATTCAATCCCCCTCTTAGTTGTCTTGTTCATTCAAAAATTGGTAGAGAAAGGTTCCTTGGAGAAGATCTTAACAGCTTAAGGTAGATCTGGGATGGAAAATTAGTTGGATTGCCCTAGATTTGATGAAATAGACTATGCATTTTGGATGATAAAGATGGAAGGATTTTTGGCATCTCATGGATTTGAGATTGAAAAGGAAATAAATAATCCATATACTATACCAGAAAATGGTTTGAGAACAAGTGATGAGATCAAAGCACATGAAATAAATAGTAAGGTAAGATTTATCATTATGAATACTCTTTCAAATTTTGAATTGGTTAAAGTTATGGATCTTAAGACTGCTAAAGAAGTTTGGGATAAGCTTGAGAGAATTTATGAAGGAGATGATTAGGTTAAACAAGAAAAGTTACAAAATCTAAAGGCACAATTTGAGACCCTGTAAATGTCTAAAGATGAAACAATTACAACCTACATGCAAAGAGTTGATGAGTTGGTATGTGTTATGAGAGGTCTTGGTGTGTAAGTCAAAGAACCTAGGGTGGTAAAGAAAGCTCTCATATGTCATCCCAATTCTTACAGTGAAAAGGTACCTACTATTGAGGAAGATACAAATTTTAATACTTATTCTAAAGATCATTTGATTGGTACTCTAACTCCATTTGAAATGAGAAAACCTAGTTTGAGAAATGGAACAAAAGTGGAGACTACTTTTAAGGCTAGAAAATAAAAAAAGATTGAATATTTAGATGGAGAAGATCTTGATGATGTGGAAGCTAACTTTGTAAGAAGGATGAAAAAGGGCTCCAATAAGTACAAAGGGAAACTACCTTTTAAATGTTTTAGCCATGGAAATATAGGTCATTATGCTTCAAGATGTCACAAACAGAGTTGTGAACAATAAAGGTAATGAGAATAAAGGAGAGATGATTAAAATAACTTAATATGATAGAGAATATGTTGGTATTTATGATGATGAATTTGATTATGGAGATGATGATGAATGATTTTTTTTGGCTATAAGAGATTAATCTAGTTCTACTAAATCTAAAAGTGAAGGAAAGTGTTCCAAAGAAGAAGGATAAGGTTGAAAATACTTTTTTTTTTCTTTTCATGTTAAACAAGATAAGAACTACTGGGTTGTTGAAAGTGGCTTCTCTAATCACATGACTAGAGACAAAAGTAAGTTTATTAACCTTGAAAAGTATGATGGAGGATTAGTTAAATTTTGAGATGATTCAGGAGCTAAGATTTATGGAATAGGTTCAATCAGTTTTGATGGAAAGCATAATACTAAATATGTTTATTATGTTAAAGGTTTAAGGCATAATATTCTGAGTGTTGGAAAAAATTGTAGCAAAGGATATAATATTTTGTTTATGGATGAAGTATGTGAGTTCAGAAAAGGGTCTAGAACTATTATTGTTGTTGGAAAGAGGACGGATGGAAATATCTATTATCTTAAGGGTGTTGATGGTCATTGCTTTATCACTTAGATTAACGATAGTTGGTTATGGTACCAGAGGATGTGTCACATGAATTTTGATAATTTGGTTAGAATTAATTCAGTTCATGTAATGAGAGACCTACCAAGAATTATAATGCCTATCAATGTTGTTTGCAAAGATTGTCAATTTAAAAAGTAAGGAGTAGTTTCAAGGGAAAGGAACAATCTACTAATGGACTATTGGAATTAATACATATAGATCCTTTTGGTCCTACAAGGGTGATAATTCTTCAAGGTGATAGGTATTTCATGCTTTTGATTGATGATTACTCTAGAATGATATGTGTTACTTTTCTTAGAGAGAAATCTGATGCACTAGATAGTTTTAAATCATTTACAACTATTGTTGAGAATGAAATGGATTTGAAAATCAAATGTTTGAGGTTTGAAAGAGGTGGAGAATTCACCTCAAATTAGTTTAACATGTTTTATGAAGTTCATGGAATAAAGAGGCAATTGTCTGCTGCTAGAACTCCTCAACAAAATGGAGTGGTTGAAAGGAAAAACTAGACTATTCAAGAAGTTGCTAGGACTATAATGAAAGAAGAAAATTTACTTGAAGTATAATAGTGAGAAGTAATTCATACTACTATTTACACACTTAATAGAGTTCAAGAAAAATCTAACAACACAAATACTCCCTATGAGTTGTGGTATGGAAGGATTCCTATTGTGAAGTACTTGAGAGTATTTGGAAGCAAATGATATATCAAAATAGATGAGGAAAACTTAGGAATGTTTGATGCAAGATCTTATGAAGGTATCTTCCTTGGATATTCTACTAAAAGAAAAGCTTATAGATGTTACAATAAAAGGCTAAGAAAGATTGTTGAAAGTGCAAATGTTAAGGTTGATGAAAATTTGCAAAATTTAATTATTGTAGATGGATATGTGTTAGATGAACCTGATTGCAAAGAAGAAGAAGAAGAAGAAGAAGAAGAATCTAAAGAAAAAAAGTGTAGAATGAAGAGGAAGAAGCACCGGAAAATACCCCTAAGACCCCTAAGTATGTGCAAAAGAATCATTCTGAAGAATAGATAATTAGAGATAAGAGGAAAGGAGTATTGACAAGAACTACAGTTGTTGAAGTTGAGGTAAATATGTGTTTACTTTCCAAATTTGAACCTAAAATAGTGAGTGAGGTATGCAAATATGAACATTGGATGAAGGAAATGCAAGAATAACTTGTGCATATTGAGAAAAATCAAACTTGGGAATTGGTTCTTAGACCAGAAAACAAGAACATAATTGGAACTAAGTGGGTATTAAAAAAATTAATAAATGAGAATGGATAAGTAGTAAGAAATAAGGAAAATATTGTGTGTAAGGGTTACTCACAAGTGGAAGGAATAGACTTTGAGGAAATATTTTCCCCTATGGCTAGAATGGAAGCTATCAGAATGTTTTTGACATTTGCAACATACAAGGACTTTAAATTTTATCAAATGGATGCGAAGTCTACCTTTTTGAATGGTGAATTGGAAGAAGAGGTTTAAATGGAACAACTGGAAGTATTTTAGTTGTTAGATCAACCAGATATGGTGTGTAAAATGAAAAAGGAACTATATGGATTGAAGCAAGTTCTCAAAGCTTGGTATGCAAGATTGGATAGATATTTGATACAAGAAGGATTTAGTAAAGGAACCAAAAATAGTAATCTTCAAAATTGAGGAAGAAAAAATCTTGATAGTGGTTGTGTATGTGGATAACATTATCTTTGGAGAATGAATCTATGTGTAAGAAATTTGTAGAAGAGATGCATAAAGAGTTTGAGATGTCGTGTTTGGGAGATGAATTTCTTCCTTGGGTAAATCAATCAAATAGATAAAAATTTTCATTTCATAGTCAAAGTACGTCAAAGAGATGTTGAAGAAGTTTGGAATGGAAGACCTCAAACTAGTTTGCACTCCTATGGTGACTAGTTGAAAATTGAGAAAATATGATGATTCACCTAAGGCTTATTAGAGCAAGTACAAATCTATGATTGGTGGATGCTATATCTAACTCTACTAGAAGATATCATGCATGAATTTTTGTCTTATGGCTAGATTTCAAGAAGATCCTAAGGAAACACATGTTGGGAAGAGGATATTCATATATTTAAAAGGGATTATGGCTTATGGTATCCTAAGGGTTTAAATAGGAAAAGTACAATTCCTTCTTGATGTAGAGTCATTTAAGTAGTCTGTTGAGTATTGTCAACCATAAAGGATATGGTGTGTATAAAATGATAATACAAGTGGAACTGCATTATGGTATCACTTTTGATGGAGCAAGCTTGTATCTCAAAGCTTGGTATGCAAGATTGGATAGATATTTGATACAAGAAGGATTGGACTGAGTAGTAAGGCCATGCATTGTCATTTTTGCAGTAAGGAAAGTTGTCATTGTTGTAGTCACTGATTTGGTTGGGTGTACTCCTAAGGGGGAGTATTCAGAGCAAGTAGCTTGCTTCAGTGTCAAAGGGGGAGAACAATGCAAAAAAAAATCCTTTTCCATTGATGTCAAAGGGGGGGAAAGAATCATGTAAAAATGTTTATCTACATAGGGGGAGAGAAAAGAAAGAAAATAATGAGAAAGTGTGTTCAAAGTTGTGTTGTCTTTGATGTTTTTTCACATCATGTGTTGTCATCAATGACAAAGGGGGAGATTGTCGCAAGTATGAAGGTGTTGTCATTGATGTCAACAAGCAGATGTTGTCATTGTAGACACTTAAAAATGTATTGAATTATATCATGCACTCAAAATAGGTATACTAACATCATTTCATCTTGAATCTATCTTCTTTTCACGTAATTGATTAAATTGGCTTAGCTATTTAATTAATTATGTCATTTTCATGTTTATTTATCTAATTAATCTAATCAAGTTAATTCATCCCCTTTCATACTTACATTCCATCCTATTAAATTAAATATATCAAGTTATTTAATTTAAATTTCTAAGTCCTCTTATTTAATTAAATAAACCTAAGTTAATTAATTAAATATCATATCAACTTCCCCTTTTCATTAAATAAATTAATTATTTAATGAATACCCTAATTCCCCTAATTTGCATAATTAAAACTTTATTTAATTATCAAATTACTAATAATCTAATTCCCCCCCACTTGCAAGGGAATATTCGTCCTTTGCACATTCCTCCAAAAGGAATATTCGCATGGAATATTCCTTCCCCATTTTCACATTAAAAATTGCTTTAATTTCCTAAATATCTAGTTTTCCTCACTAATGAGAATATTCCCAAGAATATTCTCTTTCTTCACTCATTTGAAAAAAGGAATATTCTCCCTCATAACAAACTTACAAGACTTCTTGTGCAAGTTTTGAATGTGTTTTTGTTTGGAAGAATATGAACCCTTGATTCTTTCCTTGATCTATGTGACCATTGATTCTCATCCATTAATGAGAATCCATGATCCATGTTTCATCTCTCCTTGCTTTTTGACCATTGATTAACCTTTTTTATCTCAACCCTTCATTTCTCATTTTTCCTCCAATAAATAGGTCACTATTTGGAGACAAATGGATCCATCTTTTAAGAGAAAACTTATGTTGTTAAAATCACTTTCACTTGCACTCATACTTAGCACTTATTTATCATCTTTTTAGCTTAATTTACTTTCATCATTAGCTTAGCTTCCATTAATCGCTTCCATGGTAACTTAGGGTTTTGATATTTTTACCTTAAACTCCATTTATATTAGCTTTCCATACACCCATATCAATCATATTATCCTACATCATGTTAAAATATCTTACATCATGATCATTTAGCTTTAAATCATGTTTTCATACACATCTATCATCAATTTCATCTATTCTCTTCAATGGAATTGATCGAAACATGCTCATTATCCATGGGTTTGGGAAAGGGTTGTCATTCCACATCAATGCAACACCACTCCCCCAATAGGATAAGTTTCAATGGAATAGAATAGGCTTTTTTAAATCTTTCATGATTTAATATGTTTTTGATTAGAGGTAAAATGGGTTTTGAAGGGGCCCCATAACCCTTAACAAAAAAGATAGTTGTTTCAAAAGATAAATAGATAGATCAACAAATATCCAACATGCAGCAAAAAAACCAGAAAAACAACTAGCAAAACAAGAGGAACAAGAACAAAAAATATAGATTCTTCAGAATATTAGCAGCCTCCATGTCACTTTCAATTATCCTCTAATGTACATCCATGACTTCAAAAATATCCTTGATAGGGATCCCAGCTAGCATCTTAGTTTTGTTGTGGGCCCTAGTACCAAGCCCCAAAACACTTACCTCTTTAATCAAAACATCTTGCAAACCATCAATATTCCTTGTAGTAGCCTTATCAACTGAATCTTCCTTCATCAACTTCCTATTCCCAACAATGACCTTATCACCCTAAGCTTCCTCCATCTATTTCCTGGCCTTCTCATTGAAGATAGTAAGGCCCTTTGCTTCATTATTCATAAAAAAATTAGTCACTTCAATAACCTTATCCAACTTCATGTTGACCCATTCCATCTGCTCTTCCAAGGTGATAATCCTTTGTTCAAAAATTTTCTTCATCTTGACAATCTCATCAGCAACAATATTTAAACATCAAACAGTTGGTTAACTTGAGCCTATAGAGAGGATGCCAAAGTATCCCCAACTTTACTAATAACCCCCCAAACCTTCACATTGGTCATATTAATATCATGGAAATCCCATTTGAACAACCTAAACAGGGAGATAGTACCCTCCTTTACCAAACCCAAAACATTAGGCATGTCCTCCCAATTAAAATTAAACACATATGTGGCCTCCTCCATACCCTACTAGGATACACTATTCAATTATTGGCTATCAATTACTTCTTTCCCTTTAGCCCTAGCCATGGACATCAATATTTTGCGAAGAGAATTCACAATATCATCTACTAAAGACCTTCTATTTTGTATCTCCTTCCCCTCATCAGGGATATCCATTTTATCCTTCCCACCAACAACATTAGGAGGAGAATCAACAAAAACCTCCTACATAGGGCTACCAATCCTCTTAGCCACTTTCTTATTACTACCATCCTTTAAAAAAAATTTTCTCTTAGACCCAAACATAGGGGGCATAAAAAATATTTTCCCCAACAGTAGCTTTCATTTCTTTTAGGAGGGTTGAGGGGGAACCTATCCCAATTTTAGAGGTTTTGTCACCAAATCCCCCCTCACTACAAGTTTCATACTCCTCAGAAGTAGGTACAAGTTTACCTTTTTTAGCACTCTTACCAAGAGTAGGGGGCTGCAAGTAGACTTCCATAGAATCCTCTAACTTAGGTTCATAATTTTCATCATCCTCTAACCCAAGCTCCTCTAGTTCCACTTTCCTCTTTTTCCCTTTAGGAGCTTTCTCAGGTTCCTCCTCCAACACAGTCTCATAATCCAATTCCAATTTCATTTTCTTTCCTTTAGGAGCCATCTAAGGTTTCTTAGGAACCACATACTACTTGGCATAATCTGAAATTAGGAGAATTAAACCAACATGTAACACAAAAATTTTAGGATTTCGCTTATGATCATTAATTATACTTTCCAAAGATGCCAACAGATAGAAAGGAAAATAAACTTTCTTCTTGTGTCTAAAGTGATTGAGAAGGAAAAAATGATCACCAAAAATAGAAGAGAGCCAACCTTCTAAGGTTATATACCTCATAAGTTCTTCAGCAACATCTCCCCACAAAGCCTTGATAGAAATGCATAAGTAGCCACTTCTGTTATGCCAACCCTTGACAAAAAAATTCGTCACCTTCAGATCATTCACATGGAGCCGCTCAAAATATTGAGTAATCCCACCCAACTACAACCTTCCCCACACTTTGGTCTTAGTTTTCAAGGTGTCACATGAAAATGGCTCAACCTTGTTTCTCTCACCACCTACGATTGTAGACTCAATGAAACCTAAGAGCTTGAGAACTTTGTAGAAAATTAAAAGAAGCCTTGAGAACAAAGGAAAATTATTACCCACAATCCTTGTGAAAATGGAAAGATGGCAAAGAGTAATTATTGAGTTAAAGGCCACCCCATATGGATGATACTCAAATTATTGTAAGCCCAGGCATGATACAAATCTTGATCACTCCAAAGGATAATCTGCAACATGAACAAGGACATCTAAACATAATTCATAAATAACTTGACACCCACCTTAACATTTTTGGTAATCATTATTTAAACAAGAAAGGGAATCAAAAGGAAGGGGATCATCCTCTTCCCATAACCTATGACTGCTAACACCAATATTAGAAAATAAATCTACAAGACCATTACCCTCCCTAAAAATATGAAAAATATAAAATTCATCGAACAAATTAAAAATATTAATCACCTCCAAGATGAAGGATTCAACACTCCATGAGGGAGGAGTATAATTCTTCAAGTTGTTAATGAAATTTAACAAAAATCTCTCTAACAAAACCTTTATGAATCCTTTATATTGAGCCAACTTCAACCTATGATAGGCAGTTGAAGCTTCTATGAAGTGGTTTTTTTGGGTTCCCAATGGGAGTTCCATAGTGGAAACAAACCTACCATTAGAGTTTCTCAACACTCCCCCACAACCAACAAGTTTTGGATTTCATTTAGCAGCTCCATCAAAATTGACTTTCACCCAACCAGTAGGGGGAGCCTTCCACACCACATCATCTCTTGAAGCTTTACCTCTTTTCAAAGGAAGAGAGATATCACAAGGAAACTTCTAATTATGCGCACTAGAAATGGCACTAATCTAAGCACAATCTTAGGGCTATTCTAAAAAGAAACCTCAAAAAAAAAATTCTCCTTCATAGCCACACAAATCTTAAAGGCTAGATGGAAAGAGGGAAGAGAAAAGTCCCTAAAAATTCTATTGTTACATTCCAACCAAATCCTCCAAGCAAGGTGAGGAATAGAGAGAGAGACTAAAAAAAGAAAAGTAGCATTAGAGGAAGGTCCCACCCATTGAGACCACACTTCCCCAATCGAGGAAGGAAACACCCAATCGATATTCTCAAGAGAAAGAACATGATCCCACACCTCCCTAACATATTTGCACCCAATCAAGAGATGATAGGAATCCTCTGCACTTTCTTCACATAGAAAGCATCTATTAGGAAGCATAAAACCTCTCCTAACAAGATTATCAGTAGTTAAGACCTTATTCTAGAAAAAAAGCTACAAAAAAAAATTCACCTTGGGAATCAATTTAGGGAACCAAAGGGAGGCCCAGAAGGGGATAGGGCCAACAAAAGAAACTTAAAGAGCAAAGGTTGAAGTCATAGAAAATTTACCATTAGAAGAAAGCCTCAAAATAATCTTGTTAGCTGAGACATAAGAAGGAATATGAAATGAGGAAAGAGAATTAAAGAGATTTTCCAAATCAAGTTCCACATCATGCAATATTTTTCACTACAACCCATCCATATAATCAGCAACAAATCTACCAAACCTCCGAATATAAGTATCCATGAAAGGAAGAGCCCAAGGCTCATCTTTGAGTAGCTTATTGCCAAACTAACAATCATCAGAAAAGAGAATTCTCCTACCATTCCCTAATTGCTAATGCAATCCTTTAGAAATGATCTTTCTAGCCTTAACAATATAGTTCCAAAGGGCAGAACCAAATGGAGGAGAGAAGCCACTAGATAGAAAATCCCTTATATGATCCACACCTTGAAGATATTTTCCCATAAGAATATGAGCCCACTCACAGTTAGTAGAAATTAGGTTCCACAATTGCTTAGCAAGTAAAGCCATATTAAACTCTCTTATTTTATGAATTCCAAGACCACCCAACATTTTAGGCCTCCAAACATCATCCCAAGAGATCAAATGAATATGTTTCTTATCCTCCACCCAAACCAAAGGAATTTTTTCTAAATACCTTCCAGCTTCTCTACAATGTTGCACAACATACAAAATAGGCTGAGAGCATAAACTAGAAGATTCTGAAAGGTAGATTTAATTAATTTCACTTTCCCAGCTTGACTCAACAACACACCTTTCCAACCAGTCAATTTAGAGTTGAACTTATCAATCAAACCCCGCTAGAAAGAATCAGGGACCACATTAGAACATAGGGGAAGGCCCACATAAGATGCAGGAATCTCTCTAATCTGACATTTCAAAATCCTTGCAATTTTATGCTACCAGTGAATAGGAGTGTTAAGAAAGAAAATAACACTTTTAGGTAAGCTAATCTTCTACCCTAAAGCAGCCTCATATTTTTGTAAAATAAGTTTAATAGTTTTGGCTTCCTTAGTAGATGATTCCCCAAGCATTACAGTATCATTGACGGACTATTCTGGGAGAAAATATGGTTCCAAGATGAAGGAGAGAATCTAGTAATTTGAATAGTAGAAATAAATCTTTGAATGAGGTGACCTAGAGATTCAACCATGATAATAAAGGCAAAAGGGGAGATGGGATATCCCTGTCTCAAATCCCTTGATCAACCAAAAAAAGGAGAGGGGGAACCATTAACAAGAATAAAGAACCTTGGGGAAGAGACCAGCCAAAGCGCCAACACCACCAGTTTCTCCCCAAAACCAAAATCTTTTAGAATCTTAGATAGAAAACCCCGATCAACTCTATCATAAGCTTTAAGAAAATCTAGCTTCAGGAGAAAACCAACACGCTTATTAGTAGATAAAGAGTGAATATTCTCATGAATAGTAAGGATGGAATCGAGAATTTTCCTACCCACCACAAAACCATTCTACTAGGATGAAATAATTTGGGGAAGAACCTTCTACAATCTAACTGCCTGCACCTTGGAAATGATCTTATAAATAGAGTTACACAAACTAATAGGAAAAAACTCATCAAAGGAGGAGGTTCCCAGTTTCTTAGGAACAAGAACCATAAAGGAAGAATTTAATTCCTTCAAAAGATTACCACTACCAAAAAATTCCTTAGTAGCATCCACGACATCCTTTGCAAGAATATCCCAAAAGGACTGAAAGAAGAACATCAGAAAACCATCAGGACCCAGTCCCTTGTTACCTTAAAAGGATAAAATAGAACTCTTAATCTCATCCTCTAAAGGGATTCAAACCAGTTTAATATGTTAGTTTTAATGGATCCCTAGTTTAGTTTTTATTGATTGATCTTATTTGACTAATGTTTGGTGGCATGAATATGCTTTGCATCCTCATGGATCACGTGTAGTCAACCCATACTAATCCATTAGTCACATTTTGGCACTAGAAAGGGGGCATGAACTAATCAATATAACAAATTTTGCTCCAAATATATGTTTTCCTTGTGTTTATAGGTACAACGACACTATTGATTATCCATTGATGCATTTGATGACACGTCACCCTACAACAATGCACCTATGATTTTAGTTTATCAATGCATAATTAAAATAGTCACGCATAATTAATTTCATCACCACATTTTAATATAGTGACACTAAATTATTTTTTAATGCAGAATGAATTTTTCTTTAGTGACGCAATTGACCTGCCTATTTATTAGAGAGGATTGCTATCAATTTTTCAATATAGCAATGCATATCCTATACAGTGATGGTATTGCTGAATTTCAGTGACACAATTGATTTCAACATTGTGAATTACTGGTAAATAGAACAAAACTTGATATTTTGACATGTTTCTAAATAATTTGGCTTTATCTGATCACTAACATGTCTCTAACTTCTTGTTTTGGTTTTTTAGATTAACTGTTTTTATAGGTTTGGATGATAAATTTTGAACTAAATGAGCATATCATTGTTTTAATCTTATAATTGTGACAAGTGTTTCAACTTTTATGGGGAAATTATAACCCATTTATGATGCTTTTTATTTCTTTTATTTATTTTTTTATTTCTTTTATTATTTTATTATTTTATATATTTTTTATTAGGCTGTAGGAATGGTATGACCCCTATAAAGCGGTGTGCACAGTAAACTTTTAGCATTGACGGCGGTCTTTGGCGTGACAAGCCCTCTAGTACACTGCGGTGGGAGACTAGACCTCACCTGACCAACCTCCTACAACAAGAAATATTTAGCCAAGCGAGTTGGGGCTAACCCCATGATGCTTTTTATTTCATGTTTTAAGTCCAAACTAGATTTCTTTTTGGGCTCTAAAGTGAACATTCAAATTGGTTAAAATTGAACCCTCACATCATTTTGCTTGTTGGTTTAAAATTGAATAATACAACTTTCACACCAAAATTGGTGCTTAAAATGAAGTAATTTTGCTATGATGGATTAAAAGGGTATGTGCAAGATCATGATGGACCAAAAAGTGGTGATATGATGGGTATGTGTAGGGTATGTGGCTGATGACTTATTTTACCCAAAATTGATGAAATGAAAAGGGTTTTTAAAGGAGATTCACAACTTTCCACCAATATAAATTATGCTTTACTTTGAATTTAATAAATAATTATTATTCATTTTTTATTTGAATTACGACTAAAGTCCTAATTGATAGGATGATTGAAAAAATCTATATTTTCAAATGGTATCACATTTTTTATCCAAAACATGTGTCACATTCTATACTTCACATACTATAGGATTAAAAAAGAATTTCATGTAGTTTTGACCAAGTTAAGTGGTCAAACATATGATTTTATATTTTTTAAAAGTTTAATAAAAAATCATAATTAATTATTTACTTGGAAACAAATTACAAAAAATTATGCATCACATCGGGACATGAGTCCTCTACTTATATCTAAAATATTCTAAAAATATTATTATTTTATTGTGGTTAGGCTAGTGAAATAGACACCTACTTCTTATTTTTTACATGAAATTTAATTACTACTGCATTAAAATTTCAAATTTTCATAAATAGTTTCTTTTTAAAAATAAACCTAGTAGTTTATAAAATACATTCAATTTGATACAGATTCTATTCTTACATATTTTTGAAATAATATAGATAACTTATTCAAATCTTTATGTCAAGTTGCCTAACTTTGATTTTTCTAAATTTTTTGCCACTTAAGGGCTTGTTTTTTCCATGATGATCCTGCACATACCCAAAATGAGCATGTGTTTGACTTCATTGAGTACACTTGTTGTACGTATCCACTCCCCTTGTGCTTGGTGCAATCTTGGGTGAAGAGAAACACATAATTATACTTTTTCTTCTCAGAAGAGCTAATCCTCACCCCTTGCACTTGTTGATAATCTTGGGTGACGAAAAGCATTTTACACTTCAAAAATATGTTACCTTTAGAGGGCCTTCCTCCAAAATTTTTAGAGGGAATGACCCAAGTGGTATTTTCATTTCAGTTTCTAATATAAATACTTGGCGTGAAGAAATTCATTGACTAGCTAGTATAGCTACACTATACCAATGATCATCTCCTCTAGTATCTATGTGATATGTCAAAACCCTTAGATGTTTCTAAGGGATAGAAGTCCCCTTTATTGATTTAATTTTTCGTATGTATAGCACTGGTTTACCTTGAAAGTCTAAATTACGAGCCTTGTTATTAGTGGCTCGCCATTTCCCCTAAAGTATATTTTGAGGTAGTGCACTGGAGTAGCACCGCTCAAAGAAGTTACTTGCCATGTCTAATTTTTGATTGAGGCAATAAAGTAAATGGGTAAGGGACTACTTTGCTTGGTGATTCAAGATGTTACGTTTCCTTGACATGGCCTATTTTTCCATTTCATCTTCATGAATTAATCATCTCTTAGGAGATGATGGTAAGCCTACTAAGAAATACACACCTATCTAGGATCGTTCATGCTTGTGATTTAGTTTAACACTTGCTTGATTCTAAAACAATTGCAAACAAGCATCAACAAGTCTTTTCAAAATCTCAAACCCTTTGGCCTAAGTATGGATACCCTTTGACAAAACCTTGATATTGATGCTTGTCCTAAGGATTTATTCTTAAAGACTTCTAAATATTTTGGTTTACATCTCAATCCATACTTATCAAAGTTAACCTAGGTAACTATGCCCTTAAATTCACCCTTTTCACAAAATGGACTTTGTGAAATTTATGATGTTGTTGAAACAAACATCTAGATTGGAAAACTTAATCAAGGAAAGTGTTTGTGGTAAAAGAAACTCATTTAAGAAAGATAAATTGACAAATTGAGCCCCACATGACCATTTTGTGTTTGATCACTTCAGTTGAACAACCTAACCTTATTCCCACTATCATTCAACTAAATTTTGAACTAATTGAGGGAGAAAAAACTAATATAATTAGTAGTTTGAGAAGCCTCATTTTGAAACAAAGAAATCACTCATTCAGTGGAGAAATGTAGCGAACATCTTAGATGAAGAAGAGGAACAAGCCGATATTGTAGCTGAACAACCCATATTCTGACCTATCGCATGGTAATAAATATCCTCTTTTCCATAATCTTGGACTTCTCTAAATGATCTCTCACAAAATCAAAATCTCCAAGAGAAGGTCTACATGTCATCACTTCAAACTTAGGCATCATAGTCCTAAAGCTATCAAAAGACACCTTGTAGCTCTTTACTACAATGGAAACATTTTGGTAAGGAATTTTTATAGACATGTTTCCATGAATGATCAAGACATGTATGCTCAATATGAACCCCTCATTTAAGTCAACATTGGATTAGAACACTTTAGAAGTCTAGCATGTTTTTCACCACCTTGTTCTTATCAAACAAAGCTTCACTCTAGGTCAACAATGGGTCAAACATTTCATCCACCCCTTTATCAAAATTCATCCTTCACTTCACCAAACTTTGCAAAATTTTGAATGCACTTAGACATCTATCAACCCAAACTCCTAACTTAGCTACTTTGTATGTGAAATGAATCCTTTTCCATGCATTTGGTTAAGTTAGTTATCATCTTTGAACTCATTTATCTTGAAATTTGCAAGTCTAAAATAAAGATTCAAAAGTTCATAAAAAATCCTTTATCCAAACATCAAAACATCAAACTTAAGTCAAAACTGTTGTCCTAAAAATGTTTACGAAAATCACTCTCCACATCACTCATCTTTTGATCTCCCACTACAATCATTGCTCCAAAAATACTTATAGTGTCCCTTCTACCTATATTTGAGTCAACTAGAGAGTTTGAACATTATAAATATCAACACAACTCTCCCATAGGTGACTCAATTTTTTTGGTAAAGACAAGATCACAACACAAGAGAATCATGGAGAAAACCGAAGTCACGATAACCTCAAGTGATCCCAATCCTTAAGAATTTTATCCAAGAAGTCAAAATTCACCCCATCACAACAACCCTTGTCTCCATTAGGTCCATATGAGATAGAAGACATTACAAACAACCTATTCAAACTTACTAAAGATGAAATCATGGAGTAAAAACAAGAACATCAAGACTTAGAAAATGTAGCTCCAATTTCCCCATATTTTGTTGTGCAACCTTTAACACAAGGCTTAACAACTCCATCACTCGGGCTAAATCAAATATTTGTTCCTAGTATCACAGCTAATCTTGCTAAAGACTTTGGCCATACTCTTCCCTTTGAAAGAAACACACTTGTTGGTACCCTCAGTACCAATCCACCTGAAACCACCACTTGGACACCTAACTTTGGTGCTCCCTATCCCTAGACATCCCTTACATCAAAATAAACTTCTTACACTTCATGAATCCATGACAACCTCAACATATCAAGGTCATCCATCCTCATCCATCTCCACAAGTACCACAAGTGTAGCCAACATCACATAGGGTAGTATAGGCCAAGTGTCTTAGATAGAACAAGGGAATGCTAACACCCTAACACAAAGTCAACCCTTAACACAATTAGGGACATATTTATCTAATCCCCCAATTGGCTCATCAGAGCCATTGATTTCAAAAAATGCACCCATCTCATCCATCACCGACCTAAATCAAAAAAATCCCTTAGTCGCAAACCCCATCAACCAAGGTAATACCTTGACCACATCCCAAGCACAAGGAAATCCCAAAAAACAATAATCAAGGGAATCCTTTTAATCAATGGGCTCAAGGTCCTAATGTGTCAATACCAAATACCTAATGGTATCATCATCATCTTTCCCCATAGTCCCCCACATCATGCAAAAACAAACGGGACCTCAAACTTACATTCCTCCATCCCAATCCACCATCTTGCAAGGAATGTTGAACCAAGGGAAACCCCAAACTCTCATCACCAACCCATAACTTACGCAAAAAATCAACACCCAAAATCCATCACAAATGTCCCAACAACTAACTGATCCTATGTTACAAGTGCATTCCTTGCTTTACAACAAGCGCAACAGGCTCTTCAACAAGCCATCCAACAACAACAACAAAAAGCATCCCTAGCAACACAACAATAACAACAAATAGTCCTAACACAATAACAACAACAACAATGCAAGCATCCCTAGCACCACAACAAAAACAACAACAACGAAAAGCAATCCTAGTAGAACAACAACAATAACAACAACAATAGCAAGAAACCCTAGTAGCACAACAACAACAACGCCAAGTAGTCCTAGCAGCACAACAACAACAACAACAATAATTATCCTTAGTATTCCAACAACAATAGCAAGCACAACAAAAAGCCCTTGTGGCCCAACAAAAACAACAAGACTTACTAGCTCAATAGTATTCACAATAAAAACAACAAAAACAAGGTTCCTACTATAACCCTCAACAAAACATCATCAATATAAACACATTAGGAACATATACATCAATACCATAATCACCCTTATGATATCCTACACCCCCATACACACCATATGACACTCCATCATATTAGAATCTGACATACAATCCATCTGCCATCCCATAATATGTAACGTATGTTCCTCCATGAAACCCACAAGATGATATAGCATCACAACTTAAGGCGATAACACAAGAAATGTAGAATATTCAAATGGGAAAAATGAAGAAAACCCATACAAAAAACCTATGTCCATATCGATTTGATCAAAAAAATTCAATGGTACCAGTCCCTCCCAATTTTGAAGTCCCAAAATTCAATAAATAAAAAGGGAGAGGAAGTCTTGTGGACCATATCAAAGAGTTTAACATCATGTGTATGGAGATCACATAAAATGAGTCCTTTTTGATGTGCCTCTTTCCATGAAGCTTGACAGGCCCAGCCATCGAATGGTTTTCTCAATTGCCTCCAGGCATTAAAACCTTCCAAGAAATCACCAAAAAATTCATAGATCACTTCTCCTTTAATCTTGACATGGATGTAACCCTAGAAGATTTGTACACTCTCAAACAAAATAAAGGAGAATCTTTCACCCATTTCTTACAATGATGGAGGCAAAGAGCTAGTAAGAGGAAGTAGCCAATTCCTAATGAGCAACAAGTGGGGATCATCATAGAGAATCTATATCTAGATCTATCCTTACACTTAAATATGCAGTGCATTACATCTTATGATGAGCTTTCCCCTAGATCCCTTAATATCGAGAGAGCTCTAATCTCAGAGAAATACTCAAGCCTACAAAGACAACTGTCCATCAACCAATTCAAACAACAAGCCTCGTGTCTTAGCTACAAACAAGAATGTAACAAATGATGGTGTGGTAGATGCTAAGGTAGTAGTCCAAACAACAATCAAATAGCTAATGTTCAACCAAATGGGCAACAAACAACACCATCACAAAATAATCAGGACAACACTAAAATGCAACAATGGTGAACACCCAAAAGAAACAACTATCAGAAATGCAAGTACACACAGTTGTCAGAACCCATTGAAACAATCATGAAGAAGTTGGTAGATTCAAACCTAATAACAGTTCATAATTTTGAAAATTACCAAGAACCATAGGATAAACCACCCTGGTACAATGAAAATGATCTTTGTAACTTTCACAAAATCAAAGGACACAAAACCTTGAACTACATGAGGCTTAAAACAATTATTCAAGATATTATAGAGAGAGAAACCATATTTGTTGAGGTACTAGTCAGAAACCAGGATCTTAAGATATACAAGAATCCTATGCCCGATCATAGCAAAGGAAAAAACACTAGAAAAGCTAACAATTACACAAACATACAACATACCTATTCTATTGTAGTCACTTCCTATGATAGTGTCATCACAATTTTCACCATCAAAGGGCCTAGTGTGGAGTGTGGAGTCACCAAATGACATGGAAAAGTCATTATCTAAGGAGTCTCATATCAATCTAGGACACAACCTTCTTTTCCTACATCAAATCCTAGCAAGTACAATCTCCTAGATAATCTTAAGAAGACCCCTGCACATATTTCTATCTTAAAACTATTGAGGTTGTCCCCTGCACATGGGGAAATCTTAGAGAAATCTTCATCGTTCATCCCTGATTATATTGATACAAAATAGTTTCAAGCTATGGTAAGGAATATCAATAATCATCTTCTCACCTTCTTAGGACAAGACCTACCATCACAACCATCTCATAATTGTTCTTTTCACCTTAAGTTCATTGTTCATAAGAATAAGGTTAAACAATTGTTAGTAGATGGAGGTGTTGGTCTGAACATTTGTACCCTTTAGTTGATAAAGAACATGGGCTATTCAAAGGATACTATTGAAAAAACAAAGAGTACCACCATTAGAGTAGGTGATGATCAAGAGTGGGTATCACAAGGCATCATTACACTACCCATCCAAGTGGGACCTGTATACATCCAAAATTGGTATGGAGAATATTAATTAAATATCAATTATTTAATTAATAAAATATTTACTCCTCTACTATATAAATAAATTGCAAAATTTATTTACATAGTTCATATTCCTTAGTCCTTGTCTAAATCACTTTCTTCATGATTTAATTAAATAAATAAGTTCAACTAATTTTTTTATTTGATTAATTCCCTTCATTAAATTTGAATTTTGTCACATTTCTCCATAATCCTCTAACCTCCTTCCACCTCATCTTCCAAATCACCATGTGTCACATGAAAATAATTATTCTTAATTTCTAAAATGGATATTTACTCTCAACAATTTTAACCAACTGAAGGACACATGGATTCTTCTTTCCATTGATTCTTTTTTTACACTTGGCAAGATTGTTCTACTAAAGGGAACAATTTCCTTATTTTCCCCACCTTCCTCATTCTTCACCATTGATTTCTCCATATCAAATCTTGATCATTCATTGCTTCCAACTCACCTTATGCCCTGGTGAAATCTATAAATTAAGGCCCATTTGCAGATTTTTCATGGGAGAAGATTGCATAACACTACTCTATAGGAATTCCTTTAGCATTTGAGAGATTAATTGCATTTTGATTCAACATTTACAATAGTTTAGCAATTAGATTAGAATCATGGCTCCTTTGGATGTTTCTTAGTTTGTTTAAATTTAGCATTTAGATTCATTTCCATATCATCTCCATTAGTTTAATTCTAATTTGCATCATTTTCATATCATTTTGTATACAACAACTCATTCATCATATCATTAGGCTGAATCATTAAATCATGTAGTGTAGACATAAGTTTTTGCATTCTAGTTTAGTGGCTACTCATTTCTTAGGTGGCATCACGGTGAGTTAGTGTACAATTAAGATCTAAGAGCACAATTACTAGGACATTTAAGAATAGAGGGAGATGGAATGTTTTTAAGGAATCACTTTATCAAATTAAGTTTTGTTATTTTAAATTTCCTTACTATAATACATTGCATCTATTGTGTGTTATTTGTTAGTATAATTCACATATTTTCTTAGACATAAATTGGTGCCCACCATGGTGCCTAGCTCCTATTATTTTGATATTTTTTGGAAAGTATGTTTCTATAGGCTCGGACATGAGTTTCTCTAGTGCAACCACTAATTCCTCTGACACATATGAAAGATTCTCTAGTGCACTCACTGACTGTTCTGGCGCAACCACTAGTTTCTCCGATGCATTCACGCCATTCTATGGTGCATTAGGGGGTTTTTGTGGCGCATTCACCTATTTTTGTGGTGCATTTCATGTTTTTTGTGGCGCATTCCATTGTTTCTATAACACATTTATCTTTTCAACACATCAGCTTACTGTAATGGCACATTTTATTTTCTCTGCAAGTTTATTCCGAGTCTGAAAACTAATATGTGTTTTTTTGTTGTGTAGGCTTCATAAACGCTGCCAGAGACTTTGTTGAAACTCAAGAATGCTTGTGAAAGAAAAATTTATGGAAAATTACTGATAAATTTGATGTGGGGGCTGGATTGATTAACTTTCCTTTAGACTTAAATTAGGAATCTAGACCAATTAAAAAGGAAAGAACCCCATTTCTGTTGTGTGTATTGAATGGTAGGCATATGGTCTCCCCTTAACTAGGTGACCAAAAAGAAAGACCCATTCATTTTCATTATTTTTTATGTGTTTTGAGTGGTAGGAATATGCTCTCTCCTTAACTAGGTGACCAAAAAGCCAGACCCATTATTGTTTATCTACGAGTGTGAGTGGAGTATACAACTTGGGTTCTCTTTTTATTCATGAGAAATAAAGATTGATCGAACTACAAGTATACTTGCTTGCTTTTGTTTATCCTAGAGGGTCTGCCTTGTGAGAAAAAGTAATCACCCAAGGGAATGACCCAACTCATAACACGCTAAAGCCAAGCACATTTCGAACCAATATGTAAGTGTGGGTACTGGAACAAAGGCTAGTATCATGAGGTTGGTTCTAATGAGAAGGGAAACAATGGTGTCTTACTACATGGATCAACCCCCATGAATGGAAAATCCTTACTAGAACCCTTGTTGTAGATTGGCCAAAACCTTTATCTATTCTTTGGTGTAGCAATGGTCATTGCAAAGGAATGGACATTCTTGTAGTTTTTAGTAGAGATGATAAGCCTTCCATGGGATTTTTATGGGGGTTGGAAGCTTGGTTGACCTAAGAAGTGAGTGCACTGTAAGGGGGAGCCCATGTGGTCAAGCTTCTGAATTCATCCACTAGGAATAAGTGTAGTTGGGGTAAAAGCCACATGGAATCCAAAAGAATATAATCTTTCATAGCCATAGGAGTGTGCTTTGCTTGATTGTGTTTGTTAAAGTTTTTTAAAAACAAACTTCAAACAAAACCTTACACATTAGAAAAGTGTAGAACTATGATTCAGAACACATCACTTAAAATAAATCATTCTCTTTTCAAAAAACCAGAATAACTAAGTAAACTGGCAGCAAACTGTTACATTCCCTGGTTCAGCGCATTCACTAATTTTTCCAGCGCATTCACCACTTTTTCTAGTGCATCTACTTTCTATTATAGCACATTCATTTCTCTTTCTATCTCACTCAGCTACTGTTATAGTGCATCCCTTGAATTTTGAGGTGCAATTACCAAATTCTGTGATGCATAGACCCAAAATTTTGGCAGATTTGAGCTATTTTGTGGCACATTCACCTGATTATATGGTGCATCCCAGTCTTTCTATGGCACATCCTAGTTTTTCTATGGAACATCCAAGCCATTCTATAGTACATTTTCCTTTCAGCGCATTCACTAATTATAACAGTGAATTCACCAAAATTCATAACCAAAGAGTTGAATTTGATCTCTATTTAACATTTTGAAACCAAATTTAGAAAAAATTTCCAATTCAGAATCATTCCTCATAAACAACAAAGTATAAACATGGTCTTTATTCAATGATTTCACAAAAGATTAAAATCTAGAAACCATTCCATAACTCTTAGTCTAAAAGGTCATCAAAAATCTCTCTCAACACTCTACGAATTTAGAGATACATTACTCCTCAATTTCTATAGAAAAGCTTCAAAGAATAACCCTAGCTTGTATTCATTTTACTATTTCCAAAATCCAAGACTTTTCCAAAGGTTTGAACATCTTGTCTAAAAAGTAAATTTGTCCCCCATTTCACAATTGGAACCAAAATTACAGAATCTTCTCAAGTTCCAAATTATTCCTTAAGTTCCTTAGAGGCTAACTTGTTAAAATTGACTTCTACAAGTTAAATCCTTTACTTAAACTTTGATCACACATCTAAAAGTTCCCAATCATCATCAAAACTCAAAATTTTATCACCTTGGTTACATCAATAGAATTCATTATTCTATTCAACCTAGGTATCCCTTTGACACTCTCAAATAATGATCAAAATTTAGCAAACCTCCATCACTTGCATGCCAATTTTAACAAGATTCCAAAAGAAAAAACTTAAGGACAATGAACCTGAACCTCAAAATACCATGGGTGAACCAGAGGAAAATCCCTTTCACAAGATTTCCCAAAACGAAATGGAAGAGATAATAGAGGAGGAAATAGAACAAGCAAACCAAGATCCCAAATTTTACTAAATTCCTAGAAAGAATCTTTGAAAAAGATGGATAAAATTACCTCCTAATGTTAGAAAATCAAGGGTCCAAATTACCAAGTGACTTTGATGTCAATAAATTGAAGGGAATCTTGAAGAAAACTAAGATTGAAACACCTCCTCCAGATCAAATGGCTATCCTAACACATCAGATGCAAAACCTTCAACAACAACTACAAGATATGCAAGGAGGGAATCCAAAAAGATACTTGCTACAAGATATTTGTCCCTATCCCTTTGATAGAAGGTTAAAAATGATACCATTTCCCCCAAATTATGACTTACCAAAATACGACAAATACAATAGGAAATCTGACCCTATAGATCATGTGCTTGAATTTTGAACAATTATTCTTGAGTTTTCTCATGAGGACACATATTTGATGAGACTCTTTCCTCATAGCTTAGGAGGCGATTGCATGGAATGGTTTTCAAAACTACAACTGGGCATAAAATCCTTTCAAGAACTGGTCAAAAAATTCATCACACAATATTCCTATAACATTGCACATGAGATAACCATGAAGGCTCTTTGTAATACCAAACAAAAACAAGGAGAATATTTTTTGGTATTTTTACAAAGGTGGAGAAGGTTATTCACTCAATACGCTCATCCCATACCCAAACAAGAAAATATGGAGATTTGCATTGATAACCTTAATAGTGAAATGAGCTATAGACTACAATTACAATGTCCCCCTAGCTTTGAGAAGATGGTAGAAAATAGTGTCAAAATCAAAGAATCCTTAGTCAAAAGAGGGGTATTGAAAATTCACAATGAAGGATCAAACAATGCTAGCTCTTCCAACCAACATGAGAAACCCAAATTTTGGACAAGGAACAAGAAATGATGGTGACATTGAAACACATAATGCTAAACCAGTCTTTAATCTATCAAGAACCCCAACCACGACCGATCAAAACATCAATCAAGGCACTAATAAAAATTTCAACCCATCCAATAATCAAAACAGCCACAATCAAAGTAACACCATGTCCAAACCTCCACCATATCAAACATAATCAAACTGCACAAAATTTATGCCTTTGGGTCAATCACATGAATCTACATTGAGAGAACTTGTTGAAAATAACCTCATAACACTACTCAACACTCAAGGCTTTGGATCAAAAGTAAAATTGTCATGGTGGAATGATGCCTATTACTATGAATTTCATCAGTGCAAAGGCTGTAAAAAAATAGATGCATGCAATTGAAACATAAAATATAAGATTTGATAGATAACAAGATCATATGAATAGAGCGACTCCAAACAAACACCGATCATGGAGCATTTAAAAATCCTATGTCCATGATACTATCATAAATCATAAATCATAAATGAATACCATTAGCAACTATCATAAATCTGCGACCAATAGCAAGTGAAAGAATGTAAACTATGTCCATGATACTATCATAAATCATATTTAAGTAGTAGAAGACCAAATGAATACCATTGAAACCAATGACCATCAAGACAATATTTCAGCCAATAGTCCAATCTATGACACTCCAACCGAAAAAGAACAAGATATCATTATCCTTGAAAATGAAATCAATGACATCAAACAAGATATGGCTGCAAATGATACTCAAATCAATGTCATTAAAATCAATGGGAAACAAGACAGTATACTAGTAAATGCAACCATGAGGGTGTAATCCAAATATGTCTTAAAAGGAAGTTCAACTAAAATACCCACTGCCTCATCTAATCAGTGCAACATAGTGGACTAGTTACAAAAGATCCCTGCACAAATATCAATATTGGAATTTCTCAAGATTTCACCTTCCCATAAAGAAATTTTGGAAAAATCCCTAGTGGACACAACAGTACCAATGAATCTGGAAGTTTGTAAATTTGAAGCCATGGTAGGACATTTGACCACACCACATTGCCTATCCTTTTTCAAAAATGATGACGCATCTATTTCTCATCCCCACAATGTTGCTCTCCACATTGAAGTCCTGCTTCATAAACACTACACCAAACACTTCCTAATAGATGGAGGTGTTAGCCTAAATATATGTAATTTAAAGCTTGTTTGTTCCTTGGGATTCTCTGAGAATGCAATTGATTAAAATAAAATGATTACGATAAAGGCATATGATGATAAGGAAAGATCTTCACAAGGATTGATTGTCTTACCTATTCAAGTAGGACTAATTCAAAAAGATGTAATCTGCCAAGTCTTAAACAAGGATTTGACCTATTGGGTCACCCATGGACCCATGAAATGAAAGCGGTTTCATCAACCTACCATTAATGTTTGAAATTTCCTTGTGGTGGCCAAGAAATCACCATTTTGGCTAATTTCCTCAGTATTGCAATACCTTGAAATCTGTCCAAGATGTTTTTGTGCCTCATAATAGAGAAGCTTCCATTTCCACCCCTTCTAATGATCAAAGCCAATCAAGTTCCTCATCCAAACCATTGGTCCTCTCCTCAAATCATGAAGGTCAATCCAATTCCATGTCTAAACAGTCTAAGAAGAAAGAAGAGGTTGCTTCCTCCACCTCCTTAAATCATGAAGCCAAATTGAATGCTTTGACAAAACAATTGGATGAAAAAGTCCAAGTCAAAGACAAAGGTGTTGGTGAATATTTCTTTGTACGATCTCTATGTCTTTCACAGTTCTCTTCCCCAAAGTCATATGGGAAACCCTCTACATCAACACAATAGACATCGCCACCAGTTACCAAATTTGATGGTTGGTTTATGAAATAAATCACTAGGTTTGATGAAACAAAAGACAAAGATATTCTAAACTAGCTCTATAAGGATGAAGAAGAATCCCAAGCACCAACTACAAATGTACAAACAACCCAATATAGAAAAGGCTTCACCATCTTGGAAAAGATGGAAGATGAGGGAAAAGGCCCTATAGGAAAAAGGAAGGAAGGAATTGTAGAGCCAATTCAACCCATCTTAATTAATCCAAAAGGAAAGATTGGGATAGGCTATAAAGAGGATATAAAAGAAAAGGTGGTTTAAAGAATCCTATAGTTACAAGCTAGTGATGAAACTAATTCTAATGAATATGAGTGGGATTCCCTATTAGAAGAGTCCTGTCATGAAAAGGATATTGATGTGGTACACAAGTATGCATGCCTACTTGAAGAGGGACAAGGTTTAGGTGCTAGACTGCTTGAATTAGGATTGCAACACCTCGATGATTCCAACAAAGATGATTTGACTAAAAAATGTCTTAAAAGGAAGCTCAACTAAAATACCCACTGCCTCATCTAATCAGTGCAACATAGTGGACTAGTTACAAAAGATCCCTGCACAAATATCAATATTGGAATTGCTCAAGATTTCACCTTCCCATAAAGAAATTTTTGGAAAAATCCCTAGTGAACACAACAGTACCAACAAATCTAGAAGTTTGTAAATTTGAAGCCATGGTAGGACATTTGACCACACCACATTTCCTATCCTTTTTCAAAAATGATGACACATCTATTTCTCATCCCCACAATGTTTCTCTCCACATTGAAGTCCTACTTCATAAACACTACATCAAACACTTCCTAATAGATGGAGGTGTCAGCCTGAATATATGTAATTTAAAGCTTGTTTGTTCCTTGGGATTCTCTGAGAATGCAATTGATTAAAATAAAATAATTACAATAAAGGCATATGATGATAAGGAAAGATCTTCACAAGGATTGATTGTCTTACCTATTCAAGTAGGACTAATTCAAAAAGATGTAATCTGCCAAGTCTTAAACAAGGATTTGACCTATTGGGTCACCCATGGATCCATGAAATGAAAGCGGTTTCATCAACCTACCATCAATGTTTGAAATTTCCTTGTGGTGGCCAAGAAATCACCATTTTGGCTGATTTCCTCAGTATTGCAATACCTTGAAATCTATCCAAGATGTTTTTGTGCCTCATAACAGAGAAGCTTCCATTTCCACCCCTTCTAATGATCAAATCCAATCAAGTTCCTCATCCAAACCATTGGTCCTCTCCTCAAATCATGAAGGTCAATCTAATTCCATGTCTAAAAAATCTGAGAAGAAAGAAGAGGTTGCTTCCTCCACCTCTTTAAATCATGAAGCCAAATTGAATGCTTTGACAAAACAATTGGATGAAAAAGTCCAAGTCAAAGACAAAGGTGTTGGTGAATATTTCTTTGAACGATCTCTATGTCTTTCACAGTTCTCTTCCCCAAAGTCATATGGGAAACCCTCTACATCAACACAATAGACATCACCACCAGTTACCAAATTTGATGGTTGGTTTATAAAATAAATCACTAGGTTTGATGAAACAGAAGACAAAGATATTCTAAACTAGCTTTATAAGGATGAAGAAGAATCCCAAGCACCAACTACAAATGTACAAACAACCCAATATGGAAAAGGCTTCACCATCTTGGAAAAGATGGGAGATGAGGGAAAAGGCCCTGTAGGCAAAAGGAAGGAAGGAATTGTAGAGCCAATTCAACCCATCTTAATTAATCCAAAAGGAAAGATTGGGCTAGGCTATAAAGAGGATATAAAAGAAAAGGTGGTTGAAAGAATCCTACAGTTACAAGCTAGTGATGAAACTAATTCTAATGAATATGAGTGGGATTCCCTATTAGAAGAGTCCTATCATGACAAGGATATTGATGTGGTACACAAGTATGCATGCCTACTTGAAGAGGGACAAGGTTTAGGTGCTAGACTGCTTGAATTAGGATTGCAACACCTTGATGATTCCAATGGAGATGATTCGACTTGAAGTGAAATAGATAATTTGGAGGAGAGTTACCTTATAGACCTTGATTTTTCTATTGGAAAAATTGAAGACACTGCTATCAAAACTCTTACCATCTCTAACCAAGTCTAGTAACTTCTTACCCTTAGTACATCCCAAGCTCATAGATTGGGACCTAGCCAAGCCATTTGACATCCCTACATTTTCAAATGACAATGCCATTGTTAACTTCCTTTGTGCCAACAATCCCAAAATAGATTGCACCAATGAACATCACAACTAGGCTTCCACATAGAGGAGTATCAAATCTTCTAGTTGCAAAATGAATAATGCAAGAAATAGATCTGATGGTGAAAACCATTCAATGCTAGTATCAGATCCAAAAAAAGTAAAAAAAAAGAGGGAAAAAACCTCTTTGAGGTGTCAAAGGATGGAAGATTTGATACTCCCTCAAAATACTTTTAGGAAAGATCAAAGGTCTTGATTGAACCCACACAGTCTGTCAACATTGGCAATGAAGAAAAAATAAAGACCATCCATCTAGCAGTGTCTTTGACAGACCAAGAAAAACCAAGCTTTCTCAAAATTTTCACAAAAAAATAAGTCAACTTTTCTTGGTCATATGCCGACATGTCAGGGATTTATCTAGAACTCATCATGCATCACCTATCATTACCACTAGGAGTGAAACTAGTCAAGTAAAAGTGGAGGAAAATGCACCCACATATCGCTTTATTGGTAAAAGAAAAGCTGAAGAATTTGTTAGACGCATGATTCATCAGACCCATTGACTATTTCGAGTGGATTTTCAATATTGTACTAGTTTCAAAGCTTGACAACAACATTCGTATCTGCAAAAAATTATGAGATCGTAATAAATCTTGTCCTAAGGATGATTTTCCTTTTCCAAACATGGATATCATAGTAGACTTAATGGCGGGACACAAAATGTTATCACTAATGGATGGTTTCTCTAGATATAACCAAATCAAGATCGCTCCATAAGATCAAGATAAGACAACCTTCACCTATCCATGGGGAACATTTTGTTGGAATGTCATGCCATTCAGATGGAAGAATGTAGGAGCTACTTACCAGCGCACCTTGACAACAATTTTTCATGATATGATGCATACTTTCATGGAAGACTATGTGGATGACTTATTGGCTAAATCATATACCAGAGAGGGACATTTGGAGATATTAGACAAAATTTTCACTAGACTGGAAAAATTCAATGTACGGCTAAATCCCAATAAATGTGTGTTTGGGGTGATGTCATCCAAACTCTTGGGGTACATAGTTTCAGAAAAGGGGATTGAGGTAGACCCAGCCAAAGTTAAAGCTATCATGGAAAATCCACCACCGAAGAACATCATCCAACTCTGATCTCTACAAGGGAGGTTTTAGTCAATTCACAGATTCATTTCACAGTTGGCAGACAAAACCCATCCTTTCACTCATTTGTTGCATAAGAATTTTTCTTTCCAATGGGATGATAAATGTGAGGGATCCTTCAACCAATTGAAACAATATCTAGTGAATCCACCTATCCTAGTACCACCAGTGGAAGGAAAGCCACTATTTTTATAAATTGCTACAACTGAGACATCATTGGGAGCTCTATTAGCACAAGAAGATTCAATAGGAAAAGAGAGAGAAATTGACTACATCAGTATGACACTAAATGGCTATGAGATCAATTATACCTCCATTGAAAAGGATTGTCTGGCAGTAGTGTTCGCTACCCAACAGTTATGACACTACATGCTAACTCACACCATCAAGTTGATAGCTAAAATAGACGCTCTCAAATACCTTCTCAACAATGCTAACTTAACTAGGAGATTGGCTAAGTGGGTCATGATACTTAGTGAATTTGATATCCAATATGTGGATAGGAAAGCAATAAAGGGACAAGCAATTGCTGATCAGTTAGCAGAAGCACCTCTACTCGATAATCATCCTTTACAGATTGAATTTCTAGATACTGATGTCCTCATCTTGGCTTCCAAGAGCCGAAATCCTATTTTTCAATCCATAAGGACATACCATACCAAAATCATATAGACTGATGTTCCCTTGTACCGAAAACATGGCAAAGTATGAAGCATTAATCATTTGTATTAAAATAGCCATAGAATGGAAGATCCTAGAATTGCATGTATATGGGGATTCTTAGTTGGTCATTAAACAAGTCAATGATGATTATCAAACAAAAGATGAAAAAATAATGCCCTACAAAATTATGTTGGATGATTTTAAGAAATATTTTGTGGATATCAAATTTGAAAAGATTTCAAGAGTAAACAATAAAGCCATTGATGTCATGGCTACTATTGCTTCTTTGTTACAAATTCCAGAGAAAAGAAGTCATTACGAGTTCTTGGTGGAACAAATATTCTCCCCTACTTATGATGATACTGAATCCCAAGTTATCTATCACCTATATGATACCAATACCTCAATCTATGGTGAAATTTATACCTACCTAAAAGATAACATCCTTCCACCTGACCTGTCTCAAAATAAAAAATGCAATTTCATTCACCAAGCCTTTGGACATACTCTTATTGCAAATGTATTGTACCGATGAGGTTTTGACAAAACTCTCCTATGGTGTCAAGAATGTGATGAGTCTTAAATGGCTTTACAGGAAGTTCATGAAGGTGTTTGCAAAACTCATTCAAGGGGTCTAACCTTAGCCAAGAAAATCTTTCATTTAGGATATTACTGGCCAACTATGGAAAATGATTCTTTCCAGTTTGAAAAGAAATGTCAAAAGTGTCAGATTCATGGAAACCTCATCCATGCACCAGCACAAGAACTTCAGCCTTTTGCATCAACATGGCCCTTTTTTCAGTGGGGACTAGATCTTGTTCGTAAGATTCATCCATTTTCATTGAATGGAAACAAGTTTATTATCACAACTACAAAATACTTTACAAAGTGGATTGAAGCCGTTCCTCTAATCACCATCATAGGAAAGAAAATTTCATCATTCATCCTCAATTACATCATCTGTCGGTATGAAATCCCTCAATCCATTGTCACTGACAATGGAAGACCATTGAAAAATAAGGACATGCAATAATTGTGTGAGAAGTTCAACATTTAATATTGCTTCTCTACACCATATTATTCTCAGGGAAATAGTCAAGCAGAGGCTTCCAATAGAACTATTTTAAAAATCTTGAAGAAAATAGTTAATGATGCAGGACATGATTGGCACATTCAATTAAACCTTGCTTTGCGATTGTACTGCACTAGTATTTGTACACCAACTGGAGCCACACCATATGCTTTGGTATATGGATTTGACGCCATTGTACCCATTGAAGTTGAATTTCCATCTTTCATGGTTTCATTGAAGGGTATCATCTCTGATGAGGATTATCAGGTATTAGGATTATAGGAACTAGAAATATTATATGAATGACGCCAACATGCAGTAAACCACCTGAAATCCTACCAACAACAGATGTCCAAAAGTTACAATCACAGAGTCAAACCTAGAACATTTCAAGTTGGTGACCTAGTATTGAAGGAGAATCCACACAATGAATAGGATAGAGAGAAGAAAGGAAAGTTTGATCCGAATTGGTTGGGCCCCTTTGTCATTGTGTTAGTCTATGGTTCAAGAGCATACTAGCTATCCATGCAAGAAGGGGATCTATTTAAGGAGCCCATGAACAACCTCCAATTTAAGAAATTCTACACATGATTCATTTTCTGCATCGAAAAAAGTCTTGAAAAAATCCAAAAAAAAATCATAAAATATCCTAAAAAAATGGCTGCCTTGGTGAAAACCTGGCAAATAGGCATCTTGGTGACAACAAAAAAATCAAAAAAGAGAATTTTTTTTTTTATAAAATCTAAAAAAGTGAAATAAAAGCTAGTGAAAACCTAGCAACTGATGCTATTTGTGACAGGTTGGCTTCTTCCTTTATTGGAACATGTGTTGACCACATTGATTCTTTGCTCTCACCATCTACATCCTTTGCTTGAGCCTCATGTACATATTTTTCTATGCCGGTCGTGTCTCACTTTGGCTTGTTGATCATTGTACATATCTGTAATAAATTGGTTTGATTTCACTGGGGGAAAAAATCCTGAACTCACTCGGGGAAATCCATCTTTGAGCTTACAAAGCAATAGAAAAACAACAGTATGACAACATGGTGAAAACACAACAATCAAATGGGCTACAACTTTGAACATCAATCAGACTCACCAAAAACAATCATCTCAACCAACAACAACAAAGTCAATCAAAAACAAGTTTCATTTGGTGATGATACTTTGAGTCACAGTTTTATCACTTTCACACAAATGTTCAAATTATTTGCATTATGATTGTTGTTATCATTTCTCAGGAGCAATTCAAGCATGTCAAAGAACTAGAAAGGAAATGATTGAGAATGGTATTTTTCTTTGTATGTTGTCTATGAGTTGATCATTACTACTATGTGAATCATCATGGGACATGCTCTACAAAGTATCACTACTGACATTCTAGATTAACATAGGAAAATGATTAACTCTTGTCTATTTATGCAAGGAATGCTCAAGTCATCTCAGTTTAATTATATCTAGATGCTTGTGTTAACTTGCACTATCAAACATCATGAAAGTAGTACTTAGGTCATCATGGTCTAATTATACCATTGATGTTTGTAATCAATTTCAACATTTTAAAAGCTAAATGATGATACCAAGCACAATAAATTGATTACTGGGATGATAACATTGCATTGGTAGATTTGCATGTTTAGGTTGCATTCATACTAGATGTTGTAGTGGCATCCATAGATTTCTCCAAGGATTATGTTGTTTCTATCACTAATAGATTGAGTACATTTGACATTTCCAAAAAGATCATTTAGATGCATGAGCATTAGGACATGATTCATAGCATTATCATATCAGTTTAGCATTCATCTAAGTCATTAGATCATATATATATTTGCATCATGAAAATCTAAAAACAAATGCTTTGATCATATCATATACATTTCAAACACAAAGTACCAACATATGTAAATTTTCATCCATTTCATACATGCATTCATATAGTTTCATCAGAAAATACAAAAACATAGATTACCTTATATATCATACATCCATAGGAACATGTAGAATCATTCATCATTAGAATCATTCATTTTTTCATTAACATCATTATCCATCCATTACATCATACATAGTAGCATAAAAAAAGTATGAAATGAAAATAATAGCATGTAGACAATTTTCATAAAATATCATAGAATCATAATGCATATTGCATGCATGGCATATAATATCATCATCATGAAACATCACATGAAATACATAATAGGAAATTAGATACATCCACCATGATCAATGCACATAAGCACATAGGTCAACCATCATCATCGCTGCATATATATCTCAAAAATATGTCAAGTGTACAAGGATATATGAATATGAAGAAATACATCATAAAAAATGGAAATAAGTCATCGAGTATTAGTGTATACATGTCCACATCACAATAAAGCATCAAATATCAGAGCTAGGTAGTGCTACCTCCAAATGGTGCTAGCATCCATGAACCTATACCTCCTACTATACCTGATGGACCTGCACCTAGATCTCTCCTTTCTCCAATAAATGGTTGTGTGACACCCACACTAGCCATCTAAAACCATGACCTGTTAGATCAGGACTGTGCAAAGATCACCCACCACTTGAGAGGAACCAACTCATGATATTGATCTCTATAAAATTGGACCTCCTGTGTAGTACGACAAGCCTTCCTAAAATAGTCTGTAGATCTGGTAGTTGTCACAACCTATTGCAATCTCTCGATGATAGCCTCTGCTTGCTTTTCCCATCACATCAATGCGTCCCTCTCCATAGTCAATGCAATAACCTGGGCCTATACCTATACCTATACCTAACCTTGATGTTGCACCTGATCCAGCTACTGTTTGGAAGCATCCCTCTCGGTAGTCAAAGTATGTATCTGTCCCTAGGACTATAAGAGTTGTGCCTAAACCTATGCCAACAATTGTGTCTACGTTTATGACTATCCCTACTCCTATGTCAACTAGACTTGAAAGGTCTAAACTTGGGCATGCAATGCTATGATCTGAGACTGCTGCTACTATGAGGGAAATCGTATCTACACCCATTGTTGTGTTGTTTCCACTAAGGATTGTCTCCTGTGAGGAACTCTAACATCCAATCCTAGGTAGGCATCACCTCCGCCGTCTCCACCACCACTGTCATCTCCGCCATCATCACCACCACCATCCCCACCATCATCACTGCCTCCTGCCTCCTCCTACTCTCCACCTCTACCCCTCCTCCCTTTGGGTGCTCTATCCTCATCATCCTCTAATGCCGACATTGGATCATCAAGTCTCAGAATCCTCAAAAATGGATGCTCAAAAAAATACTATGAGTACTCAATCATATATCCCTCAACAATATCTAGAAGGTAATCCTAGATCACTGGCTATAAATGATGATACTCATCACATGCAACATCATAAGATAATGTGGGCCCCCACTCAGTCACATCCTGTTGCCTCCATGCATGCATAGCCAATCCCTCAGGCATCCCCTAAACTCTATCATACTATCTGAGCACCCTCTACAACAAGAATCTCTCGATAATAAAGCATGTCTATTGAATAAGGTATCTGGTAGTAATAAAATAAGGCACCTCCAAGTGATCCTCAGTCCACTACTCACAATCTACATATGGTCACCAGGTGATTGAATCTAGATCATCAAGTACTCATCACTAATACTCTAGTTTTCCTAGCTTATGTTGGACAACTGTGCTTGTGTAACCATTGATGTAGGGTCTCCGAAATGGTTGAAATTTGTCTGTCTATAGTCGTGTCACTGCAATATGCTCCCCAGCCCATGTCTATAAAAAGGTCACACTTGCAAATAAACTGGCTCCCCTAAGGTATACCACCTAGTGCAAATCATGATACAAATGTGCGAGCATACATGAACTCCAAGTGAAATGGGTCCAAAAATGAATCATCTTCTCCAATGTCCAACCCGAACCAATGGACAATTCCTTTGCCCTCTTGTCGGGACATAAGAAGCCACTAACAAATCCCACAAGCACAAAAGCAAAAGGGGAATATCTCTCAAATATCTCCTACCATGGTATCTCATACCCAACAATATGATCATCCTAGAAAATTTGGCGCAAGGTATCTATACCTCCCTACTTAGTGTGATCATAGGTCATGATATCACCCATCATGTATGTGGTAAAAGAATTCAAAATTTAAAATTCCAAAATTTAAGGGCGGGAAAAATTTATTCAAAATTCACAAGAAAGGTTTTGAAATTCATACAGGAGGTTTGTATCCCATTGGTTGATTGTGGTGCCACACCCACTCGAATCGGTGAGTGTCATAGGGGATCACCATTTTTCTCAAATGCTCAAAAATGCTCTCTCACTTCACTAATTTTCAAAATTACCAATGCACAAATGAATCATGTTTTCACTTTTTACTCTTAATAAAGGGTAATTAAAATGGTAATTTTGGTGGGATATTTTACTTCTCTTTAAGGTCAATTAATTGGGGCAGCTCAAATTCTTCCATATCGGGAGATAAATCTATGGAATGTCATCAATGTTGAATTTTATCATCATCATCATTGCAAATCATTGGAAATTTTCAAATATCATCAAAAATTCCTCAATTTATCTCCCGAGGGGGCATACATCCATTATCTTTTGAAACCACCGTCTAGGGAATCATCAAAATTTTAGTAGCGCTAGTAAATTTTTCTTTAAAGTAATGCGTAAACACATCACTTCAAAGAGGGGAAAAATGTATACATCCAAAATTGGCTTAGAGAATATTAATTAAATATTGATTATTTAATTAATAAAATCTTTATTCCTCTACTATATAAATAAATTGCAAAATTTATTTACATAGTTCAAATTTCTTATTCCTTCTTGTCTAAATCACTTTCTTCATGATTTAATTAAATAAACAAGTTTAACTAATTTGTTTTATTTGATTAATTCCCTTTCATTAAATTTGAATTTTTAAATTTGAATTTTGTCACATTTCTCCATATTCTTCTAACCTCCTTCCACCTCATCTTCCCAGTCACCATGTGTCACATGAAAATAATTATTCTTAATTTCTAAAATGGATATTTACTCTCAACAATTTTAACCAACTCAAGGACACATGGCTTCTTCTTTCCATTGATTCTTTTTCTACACTTAGAAGATTGTTCTACTAAAGGAAACACTTTCCTTATTTTCTCCACCTTCCTCATTCCTCACCCTTGATTTCTCTAGATCGAATCATGATCGTTCATTGCTGCCAACTCATCTAATGCCTTGGTGAAATCTATAAATTGAGTCCCATTTACAACTTTTTCATGGGAGAAGATTGCATAACATTACTCTCTAGGAATTCCTTTAGCATTTGAGAGCTTAATTGCATTTTGATTCAGCATTTAGAATAGTTTAGCAATTAGATTAGAATCATGGCTACTTTAGATGTTTCTTAGTTTGTTTAAATTCAACATTTAGAGTAATTTCCATATCATCTCCATTAGTTTAATTCTTCTTTGCATCATTTTCATATCATTCTGTATACAACTCATTCATCATGTCATTTCATCATATCATTAGGCTGAATCATTAAATCACGTAGGTGTAGACATAAGTTTTTGCATTCTAGTTTAGTTGCTACTCATTTCTTAGGTGGCATTGTTGTGATTTAGTGCACAATTAAGATTTGAGAGCACAATTACTAGGACATTTAAGAATAGAGGGAGATGGAATGTTTTTAATGAATCACTTTATCAAATTAAGTTTTGTTATTTTAGATTTCCTTACTATAATACATTGCATCTATTATGTATTATTTGTTAGTATAATTCACATATTTTATTACACATAGGACCTATCATTGTAGAAACTACATGCCAAGTATTAGACCTTGATCTCCCCTACAAGATGTCCTATTTGGCCAACCATGGATCCATGCCCTGAAAGTTGTCGAGTTGACATATCATCCATGTGTGAAGTTTCCTTTTGAGGAGAGAGAAATTACTATCCATGGAGATCTTGAACCTTTTTACTACTTCAAAAACCTTGAGGAAAAATTTTACAAGATACCCCAGATACCCAAGAATGATGAAGGACCTACACTGTCTACCTCATTTATTGACCCATCATCCCTTTCATCCACCTGAACAACCAAAACACCCATTGTGTGGAACATTCCTGACATAAAAGTAGTGAGCCAAGATGATGGTTGTGGAAACTATAAACTAATGAAGGACACTTTTGTGTTTGGGAAACTACCTCTTTCTCCCAAATCCCATGGGAAACCCACATCTAGCAATGAAGTTCCTAAAACCATCAAGATGGCAGCTACCACCTTCACCAAGTGGGGAGACTTGAACAAGAAAGATATCAATGAGGAGGACGTCTCCAAACTACTATATAAAGATGAACGACCCATCCTTGTTTTTCCTATGGAAGAAGACAACAAAGGATTGCAACTAATGAAGAGTTGTGTATACAACATGAATGAAAAACTAGGGAAAATGACAATGGTTTTCTAGAACCTATCGCTCTTGAGAAATGTCCAAAGAATATTGGCTTAGGATGTACTACTAGCAAGGTTACCCTTATTGGCATAGGTACTTCCACTAAAAGGGTCGAGGATTCGTCTTAGTCACCTACATTGAGTGCTACTACCCTATATGAATTCCCCCTTGAAGTTGTTGACCTATTTGAGAATAACTCCCTTTTCATGATATCCACAACATCTTTTACCTCGAGCAATCAACTGACTAAAATAATCCTAGTATACCCACCACTCATTGACTTGGACCAATGAGGACCACCAATTCTAGATTTATTCAAAAATGATGAAGCAATCTTAGAATTCATGGGACTCCACAAAAACTCACCATGGGCAGATCACAAAGCTTATTTTTACATAGAGCAAGACATAGGAGTGTACTCAGGGAGAGGATTGAATCCTTCAGTCGCAAAATTGAGGACATGCAACTAACACATAGATCTTTGAAAACCACTATTTGGCACTTTCTGATCCTAAAATAGTAAAAAAAAAAGGAATATAACTGAGGATGAAAACCTCTCTGAGGTTCCCAAGGATGCAGGACTCAATCTCCCCCTTAGTGCAATGCATCCAAAAAATTCAATAGTATTGGTAGAAAAGACAACCCCAGTCAATGTGGGAACAAAAAGGCACCAAAGATCACTTTCTATGTTGAATCCTTGTTGGATGAAGAACAAAGAACCTAGTAGCATTCTTGAAAGAGTGAAGAGCTAATTTTGCATGGTCATAAAAATATATGATAGGTGTCAATCCAGAAGTGGTTGTGCATCATTTAGCAATCTATCCTAAAGCCAAACTAGTGAAGCAGAAATTAAGGAAAATGCACCCTTAGATAGCACTCTTGGTGAAACTTGAGTTACAAAACATTCTTGATGTTGGATTCATCTAATTGATAGATTATTGTGAGTGGGTTTCAAACTTGGTACCAGTCTCCAAACCCACTAGGGGCATCAAAACTTGCATGGATTTCAGAGACTTGAATAAGGCATATCTGAAGGATGATTTCCCTCTTCCTAACATTGAACTCATTGTCGACTTAACAATTGGGCATAAAATGTTGTCACTAATGGATGGTTTTTCAAGCTATAATAAAATCATGATTGCAAATGGGGGATCAATACAAAACTATGTTCACTTGTCCATGGGGAACATACTATTGGAACATGATGCCATTAGGGTTGAAGAATGTAGGTGCAGCCTATCAAAGATCAATGATCCTCATCTTTCATGACATGATCCAAAAAACAATCAAAGAAAAGAAGTGAACACATAAAAGTCTTAGGACCCATCTTTGACAAGCTTGAAGAGTATAAGGTATGACTAAATCCAAAAAGTGTGTCTTTGGAGTTACATTAGGAAAGCTTCTTGGATACATCATATCATAGAGAGGGATAGAAATTGATCCAACAAAAGTAAAACCCATTGAAATACCTATTATCCAAAGCAACTCTCATGGGATGAATGGTGAAATGGGTGATGATATTGACTAAATTTGACATAGAGTACATGGAGCACAAGGTAATCAAAAGACAAGTGATCATAGACCAACTAGAAGAAGCACCTATCTATGTAAAAAATCCATTGATATCTGCATTCCCTAATGAATTGGTGTTCCTTGTCAATCTAACCGATCAATTGAAAATTTACTTTGATGGGTCATTTACCCAGCATAGATCATGGGTTAGTATTATTTTTATCACCCCTCAAGGGGATTGCATTCCAAAGTCATATAGGTTAATGTTTCCATGTACTAACAACATTGTTGAGTACAAAGCCCTAATGAAAGGCCTAAGGATGGTAGTTCAATGGAAGACACAAGAGTTGAAATTCTAGGGAGACTCCTAGTTGGTTATCAACCAAGTCAATGATGACTACCAAACTAAGGATGACAAGCCTAATCCTTACAAGAAGATGGTAGAAAGTCTCAAGAACTTTTTGTTGATATCACTTTTGAGTAGATTCCTCGCCTGAACAACTGAGTAGCAAATGCTATGTCAACAATTGGATCATTGTTAGACATGCCACACAACGTCCTTCAATGTGAATTATTAGTAGAACAACTTCTCATACCAACCTTTGAAATCACTAAATCTTAATTTACGTGTGTCATCATTGGTCCTGGTTCCTTGTGGTATCATGATATATTCACCTACCTTAGCAGAGGAACCCTCCCATCCAATATCACCTCCAACCTTAAGAAGACCATTTTTAAAAAGGCATCCCAATTCATTATCATAGGTGATGCCTTATACTAAAGCATTAAGGGGACATTACTACGAGGTATTAACCAAGAGGAAGCCTTGACCACTTTAACAGAAGTACACAATGGCATATTCGGTTCCCAGTCTAGTGGTATGACTTTAGCTAAGAAACTATTGAGGATGGGGTACTACTGGCCAACCATGGAAAGAGAATCCCATCAATACATGCAAAATTGTGTCTAGTGTCAATAGCATGGAGATCTTATTCATGCTATAGCTTAGGAGTTACAACCAATGGTCACACCTTGGCCTTTCTCATAGTGGGGGCTTGATCTCATAGGAAAAATCAGTCCTACCTCATTTAATGGCCACAAGTTTATCATAACAACCCTCGAGTACCTTAACAAGTGGGTCGAAGCCATTCCTATGACCTACATAACAAGGAAGAAAATTTCTAAGTTTATCTTGAATTACCTCATCTATCATTATGGTGTTTCACAAGCCCTTATCTCAAACAATGGAACAACCTTCAAGAATCAAGATGTGAAAGATCTATGTCAAAGATTCAACACCCAAAATTAGTTCCCTGCCTCGTATTACCCCTAGGGCAATGGTCAAGTTGAGGCTATAAACAAGACCATTCTAAATATCCTAAAAAAAAATTAATGAAGTTTTTCGTGACTAGATTCTACAGTTAAATCCTACCCTCTAGGCCTATCGAACTAGTATCTACAGATGAAAAGCCTTCTTTCCTATTGAGGTTGAGCTTCCTTCATTGCAAAACCTAATCACTAATGAAGAATACAAAGTATCTTGGCTAAATGAGCTAGAATTCTTGGATGAGCATCATCTTGTTTCCCTTAATTACTTGCAACTATACCAAAACCAACTGAAATAGAGCTATAACAATAAGAACAAGTGTCAGTCTTTTCAGGTAGGGGATCTTGTCCTAAATCAGAATTAGAAAAATCTTCCAGATCAAGATAGGAAAGGAAATTTTGAGCCTAACTAGTTGGGTCCATTTGTCATCACAACAAGCTATGGATTAGGAGCATATCAATTGTCAATGCATGAAGGTGAACCCTTGTAGGAACCAACCAATAGTCTGCATATTAAAAAGTTTTATGCCTAGGCTTGAAGAGTGTAAATCTGAAAATACAAAAAAATAAAAAATGATCAAAATCCAAAAAAAATATAAGAGAAAAGATTTAAAAAAAAGTAAAGAAAATCAATCAACCTCTAGTGAAAATCACTTTGGCGGCACTTTGGGCAAGTACCTTGGTGAAAAATTGGAAAACAGGCACCTCACATAAATAAAGCACTTTTGTCTACCTTTGATTCTTTATCCTATCATTCTTGGCATCACATCCATCCATTGTATCATTAATCCTATTTATTCCAACACCCATCTACATCCATATCATAGCTTGATATTGTCAAGTACCGTATCCCTTTTAGTCCTACTTGGAATATTCCTATGATCAATCTATCTTTCCTATATCGAGGTAGTCTATCGTATCACACTGGGGGAAATTTCGTTATGGATCAAATTAGATTCTTGTATATATTAAGGTTATTTGAAATTTCAATCAGAAAACCAAAAAAAAATCATAAAACATTCATCAAAAAATCCAAAAACACTTGCAAAATAAAAAAATCCAAAAACATTTGAAAAGTTGTAAAGTCAAAATCCAAAACATCCAAAACACATCAGCATCCCTAAACATGTCAAAACATCAAAAATCCAAAAAATAGTACCATTTCAAACTACGGGTCTCTGAGCTTGAATGTAGGAAAGGCTATCATAGATGTGCCCCCGAGACACCCTAGGTCAGTCCTTTAGGAGTCTTTCATAACAAACTGACAATTCATCAACTATTCATATATTATTGTCAATAAGTCAAGTAAGTCAAGCTACATGATCTCTGCATGTATAACATAGGTAAGGCTAATTATTTGTTAGACCCTGAGGCCCCTAGGATAGTATTTTAGGTTAGGTTCTTGGTCAGAAAACCTAGAAAATCCCTAAACATTCAAATATCAAAAAACCCCTAAACATTGGAAAACTTAGAAAACACAAAAACATTTGAAAATTGAAAACCAAAAACACTAGAAAACATTCAAAAAGACCTAAAAAACATCAAATATCTTAAATAAAACCATAAACAGCCTCAAATAACCAAAAAACAAAAACATTCACATAAACTTTCAAAAAGACACCAAAAATAGCCTCAAAACATTTTCAAAAATACCAAAAACATTGAAATATTCTAGAAGACCCAAAACCATCCATCCCATTTTCACTTTCACCCATAATAAATCAATCGTTACCTTCAACCTTTGGAAAAACAAGTAGAAAGCAAGTATCACAAGTTGTAAAGTGAGAGCTTAAGTGTCAAAATATAAAGTCTCGATCATAGGTAAATGAGTCAATGAAGTTTGTATCAAGGGCTTATCACACACCTCATCCTAATCAAAACATCTAATCAACATGTCCTAGGATGCATCCTTCCTATGATGGACATCAACATCATAAATCACCTTAGCTATAGTAAACTGGCAAGAGATATTGATAACATTGATTGTTTGTCTTTGATCTTTTCTTCTAATTCATCTTATTGCCCCATTCTGAGAACCTCTCAATGATGTCTAAATGATTTAGATAGAAAGGAATGGGGCATCAATCATTATCTTTTGTTTTTTTTGCTTGTGGGTATTCTTGTAAAATAATATTAGCACATACTTGCTTAGTTGTGTTTAGGGAGGTTGTTTGGAGTAGATTGATGACTATTGCATATGCTTTGGTCTGAGACATTCTAAAAATTCTAAACTAAATTCTGAAGAGGTTTCCATATGCCAAGATGTGAACAAGAACTATCCTATTTTTTTGCAGAGTCAAAGTCCATGTGACTTGAACCGAAGATTTTTGGGTAGGGCCTATAGGCTACTCTTGAACTCTTAGGATGTTTCACCTAAAAGGAGAGAGATAAAACCTACTCAAGGGATCTACACTAGGTTCACTCAAATTATGCAATGTATGATGTTATTTAGACTAAATGGAATGAATTAATTGAAATTAGATGATCTATGTGATTGATTATGTATGTAAAACCTAAGATTTATGCAATGTTTGAAAACATAATGTGATATGCAAACATGAACTAAGAAGGAAAAAATGCAAAACAGAAAGGAAGAAGGTTGATTTAGAGTGCACCTGGGTAGAGACTAGAGAATCTAAAATCTTCTGAATGTTGTCTGAGATCACAAAAAATCACCAGTGGGACTCATTCGCCATTGATGGTGAATTAGTCCTGCTTCTAATGAAAACTGTCAAAAACTCATTTCTAAGTGTCAGGATCTGAAATTTGAAAAAATATAGATTTCCAGCCTTAAGGTGGGAATCATTCACCACTGATGGTGAATCAATCCTCTCCCAAAATTCTATGAAATCAGGGGAGAATTCTGCAACACTAGATCTGAGGTTGTCTGCTTGTCAGGTTGACAAAGTTAATTCTACAGAAAATAGATAGAAAGTCTTCTCCAAGCTTGAAATGAGGTTGATTTGACTTGAATCACCTTGTTGACTTGTTGACCACTCTTCAACACCTAAATTCTTGTTAAATCTACATACAAAAGTCTGCAAACACACATGCAAGAGGGGAAAAATGGTTAAGGGTTAGATTATAGGGATTTGCCTTGGTCAAATCCCACTTTGGTAATCAAACCCTTAATGAAATAATGAAATGAAGGAGAATGATAAACAAATAACATGCAAATGCTATCAAGTTACCAAACCCTTGTTGAAGAAAATATGAACATATATCAATGGTTTCTCTTGAATGCTTGATTGATGCTACATTCAATGATGCAAAGTGCTTAAATGCTTGAATGAATGTGTGAATAAGTGAACTTGATGAATGGAGGTTAAAATGAGAAGAAAAACACTTATTTATACACACTTGTTCCTTAGTAACCTAATGGTACCTCATCATAGTCTGACATCAAGTAATTTTGAATAAAAACTTGAAAGAAAATTTGAAATATTTTGAATTTGGAGTGAAGAGGGACTAATTCACCACCCATGGGGAATGGGTCCCACCTTGGATGTGAAAGTGGGTGTCAGGAATTAAGTTAGATTTAATGTTGTTTGTCGGGTTTACATTCAAAAATACACTTAACTAAGGCTTATAAGGGAATAAAGGAGTCAAATAAAGCATGAGAAAGGTGTAAATAGTGAAATTATGCCTAGTAAAGCATGAAATCTTGTCACAAGACTTTACAACACTTCAAAATAGGACTTAAAAGTGATGAAAAGGTGATTTTTAGGTGAATTGTAATGAATAGAGTCTAGAAATGTGTAGAAATGTTTTACAACACATTCACAAGATGTCATTATTTGAATTTTAAGGAACTAAACATCCATGTTCAAGCCATATTACATCAATAAATCAAAGAAAAATAGGTCAAGCATCATAAAGAAAGTCCTAAAAGACCATGAAAATGACAAGGGGGCATTTTTCTATGGGGCATGACTAGATACAACATCATTCTGGTTCTCAATACCTTGAAGCGTTGTGTCTATGTGTTATATCAAACATAAGGAATGATGAAAAATCCCAATCCCAAGATATGATTAAATCATCATCAGCATCATCATCTCTCATCATCATATCTAATAAAGTCTTGGTGGATCAAGAAATTTTTGGAATTTTTGAATCAATCATCAAAATCAATGGTTCAAATCATTCATTTTATTATTCTATCTTATTTCCATGCTAACCTGGTATCATGACAATCAACCAAAAAAAAAATAATGAATGCATCTATCCTACATCCACAAAGCATCAACATGCATACATCTTGCATCATCACAGCATATCATAATACAGAAAAAAAATATTTCCTTGCAACATCATTATCATTTATGTTGTGATGAATAATATAGATTTGTTATTCTAAGCATCTTAAATTGTTGCATTATCATAGCATAAGCATAAACATCATGAACATTCATATGCATCAATATGTATACATCATCATCTCATAAATTGCAGAGAAAAGTACATAAAAAATAAATGCATCCATGATCATTTACATAAGCATAACATCTACATATCATAGCATCCATCCCATAACATGTCATAAAAAGATGTTGAAAAAGAAGTGCATCCATCCATCGCATATACATCATATCATTACATCATCACATATCACGTAAACATAAATAAAATAAGCATATGATCACATCACATCATATGCATCCATACATTCATAAAGCATGAAATAAATAACACATCACATATCAAATTCAAATCATCTCATATATATATATATATATATATCAAAAATTGGTGACTATCATGGTACAATATTTGAATCAGTGCTTGTATATCAATCAAAAGTACAATATCCACGAGGCTATCAAAAAGGAGCCCATGAATGTGTATCTATATAAATAATTGGCATTACATGGTGCGTCACTATATCAAAATATTGGGGTGCGTCGCTATTTGGAAGGTGCATAGCCCACCACTTTTGGGTGACATTGAACTAAAAAATCCCATGTGTCACTATATTACCCCTACGACTCCCTAATTAGATGCATCGTTGAACCAAAAAATTGGGGTGTGCCTCTAAATAGAGGGTGTGTCACTATAAAATCAATAGTGATTCTTGTGATGCTTCAAAATCATCACTATATAGCGACATGCCTAAAGACCTAACTTTGACCCCCTAATAAATGCACCTAAAAGAAAAAATCGAGACAAGTTTTGAATCACATACCTAGGGTCCTATGTATGCACACTGAGCTAGTACTCTCGAACTCAATCTAAAAGATGAAGAGGGAGTGCATGGTGAGCCATTTCGCTAGTGTATCAAAGCTCAAAATTTAAGAATCTCTAAGGTATGAATGCACAAAGGAATTGGAAATGTCACCTTCTCACTTATTTAAGCCTAAAAAATTAGGGTTTCTTTCCCTAATTTGAGCCAAAAGCTAGGGTTTTTGACCCATTTTACCTATTTCCACCCTGTGCAACCCATTTTGAGACATTTTTTGTGCTTCTAAGGCTATTTTTGGCATTCCAAGACCTATTTGGGCACTTGAACCTACATTTAACCTTTGTCAAGAAATCAACCCAAAATTCAAAATTTCTACCCAATTTCTTGAGGGGGTAGGGAACCAGCTTATTCCTTCCACTAAGGCAATAGTGAGGCATCCAAAAATATATTTTTTTATTTAAGCAATAGTTTTTAATCTAAAAAATGTTAGTCTTTGAACCAACGAAATAGGTACCTCGCTTTAAAGAGGGGGAAAAAGTAGACACTTAAAAATGTCCTCACTGATATCATGCACTCGAATAAGGTATACTAACATCATTTCATCTTGAAATCCATCATCTTTTCTCTTAATTGATTAAATTAAATTAGCTATTTAATTAATTATATCATTTTCATCTATTGATCTAATTAATATAATCAGGTTAATTCATCCCCTTTCATGCTAACATTTCATCCTATTAAATTAAATACATCAAGCTATTTAATTTAAATCCCTAAGTCCTCTTATTTAATTAAATAGCCCTAATTTATTTAATTAAATATCATACCACCTTCCCCTTTTCATTAAATAAATGAATTATTTAATGAATACCCTAATTCCCCTAATTTTCGTAATTGAAATGTTATTTAATTATCAAATTAATAATAAATCTAATTCCCCTCCACATTCAAGGGAATATCCCTTGTTTGCACATTCCTCCAAAAGGAATATTCCCATGGAATATTCCTTCCCCTTTTGCACATTAAAACTTTGTGTTAATTTGCTAAATATCTAATTTTCGTCACCCATGAGAATATTCCAAAGAATATTCTCTTTCTTCACTCATTTGAAAAAAGGAATATTCTCCCTCAAAACAAACTTACAAGACTTCTTGTGCAAGTTTTGAAAGTGTGTTTGTTTGGAAGAATATGAACCCTTGATTCTTTCCTTGATCAATGTGACCATTTATTCTCATCCATTGATGAGAATCCATGATCCATGTTTCATCTCTCCATTTTTTATCATTGATTAACCTTTTTGATCTCAACCTTTCATATCTTATTTGTCCCCCTATAAATAGGTCGCTATTTAGAGACAAATGGGTCCATCTTTTAAGAGAAAAAATATTTTGTTAAAATCACTTTCACTTGCACTCATATTTACCACTTATTTAGCATATTTTTATCCTAATTTACTTTCATCATTAGATTAGCTTCCATTAATGGCTTCGATGGTAACTTAGGGTTTTGATATTTTTAGCTTAAACTCCATTTAGATTAGCTTTGCATACACCCATATCAATCATCGTAGCCTACATCATGTTAAAATAGCTTGCATCATGATCATTTAGCTTTAAATCATATTTTCATACACATCTATCATTGGTTTCATTGATTCTCTTCAATAAAATCAATCAAAATAGGCTCATTATCCATGGGATTGGGAAAGCGTCACCATTCCACATCAATGTGACACAACTCCCCCAATAGGATAAGTTTAAATTGATTTCATGATTTAATATGTTATAATGGATTGCTAGTTTAATATGTTTTAATGTTTTAATAGGTTTTTTCAAAGATTTCATGATTTAATATGTTAGTTTTAATGGATCCCTAGTTTATTTTTTATTGATTGATCTTATTGGACTGATGTTTAGTGGCTTGAATATGCTTTGTATCCTTATGGATCAAGTGTAGTCAGCCCATACTAATCCATTGGTCATAATCATTGATGTTAACTATATGTTGCATGATGATGTCAAGGATACTAAGAAAATTGATAAAATAAGGAAAATAGGGTGTTAAAGAGGTGTTCTGGTTTTTCTTCACATTTCTCCTAGGTTGAAGATCTACCTTTTTTATTTGGATATGTTGGTTATATTTGTTCATAGTTTCTATATCCAGAATTTGGGCTTCTGGCTTGCTAGTCAAAGGAAGTTGTGTTCACCAGTATGTAAACTCATTTTGAAGTGTTGTACAAAGGTTTCTAGGAGAAATGCATTTGCTCCACATTTCTCCATGACTTCTTTTTAGGACTTTTGGTTCTAAAATAGAGTCAATGGTGTTTTTCTCTTATTTGTGTCAAGAGGATTCATGGTTAGGAATATCAGAAGAAGGTATTTTGAGTTGTAGAGTATTACAGTGTCTAGAGTATTGTTTGGATACAAAATATGATAATAATCTTCAAGTGAGATTTATTGCAAAGGAATTTGTTGGTTTTCAGGATGTTCTTGGATCATCTTCAGGTGAATTTTGTTGTCCAGAAGCTTCAAATTGATTTAAGGAAGCATGTGCTTAATGTTTAATGTGTTTTGATGGGTAACAATTGACCTAGTGTTTACACTACATTCAAATATGTTCAAGTGTTAATGAAGGAATAGCATGGCATGTGATATTTTTTTTGGGTCCTAGTTAAGTGTTGTTTTGGTCCAATTTTGTTCCTATCCACTACAAGAATGGTTAGTGTCGGCCTAATTTTAAATTACAAAGTGTGAAGCATGTATTACCAATCTTGGAGAAAGTTTTCAAAGTTGAGGATAGTATAAGTGTGAGTCTAGATGTTGAAGATTGTGAAGATAGAAAACTATGAAGAGGTGTGTGATGCAAATGATGAAAATATCTGAAGAGTAGTGTGTGAGTTTGAGCAGAGTAGTGTGAGTTCTTCAAAGTGTTGGAATTTTGAATGTAGTGAGTTGAATGTGTCTGTAATCTTTCAAAAAAGGTTGTGAAAGTGTTGGAGCATTTTTTGTGGATCCCTTGTTTCATTTAGAAGTTGTTCTTTGTGTAACATTTCTCTTATATCTTCTTTTTTCTTTATGTTACATTGAGCCCCAACTATGAGCCTTTTTGGATAGTGTATCCTATTCTAGCAATGATCCCTTGTACCATTTTTGTAATTAATTATATTGTGAGCTAATCCTCACCATGGTTTTCCCTCATTGGGTTTTCCACATAAATCTAGTGTTCTTTTGTGTATGGTGTTGTTATTTCAATTCTTGTTATTTTCATTTCAAGATTAATCACTTTAATAGAATAAGGGTTTAATGAATGCATGTGGATTTAATTACTATTGAGGGTTTTGATGTTTTAATTTACTACAACTGATCCATGCCCCCCCTCTCAGTTGTCTTGTTCATTCAACACCCTTTAGTTTCTAATTTCAATTTTTTAAAATATGTTTTTGGCGACCTTTTTATGATCCAAAATTTAAATTCAAATGTCAACTTGTACCTTTTAATTTTTGGGAAATCAGAAAATTACCTATAAAAGCAAGGTCTTTTTATCAATTCAAATCCTAGAGAGCACAAGAAGTAAATTATTCCTAAATAAAAAATTATTGTCAAATATGTTCAAGAGAAGATTTCTTAGTCGTTTGTTGCAACATTCAATATCTCAAGCATCATGCATGTTTTTGGAGCTAACATTGTGATGTAGGTTTCAAGCATTCAAATCAAGATTCAAGCATCAAGATCACATCATCAATCAAGCCATTCATGCAAGATCAAGACCTTAGAGAGATCTACTA